>JACVVK020000338.1:17500-147500 GCA_018292915.2 Batillaria attramentaria | reverse complement strand
GAGAATGTGCTTCTCAGAGAAGAGAACATTTTGATGACTGTTTACTTTTACATTTGGTATGCCAGGAGCGTGTTGGAGAAAAACAAAATCCGAATTATTGGTGCTGGCGGTTTTATGAGCAAATACATTAATACATCAAATGTTTGCTTTCTTTTCAGTAGCTGTTTTAGCTCATTTAGTTCTTTCAGCTGTGACAGCTCTTGGGGGCAAACGAGAAATAAGCTCCATTATTATTATTTAGTTGTCATGAAAACTTGTTCAAGTAAAGTGGAAGCCATTTCAAATTATTGTTAAGCATTGCTAAGTCAAATATCCGTAATTTTTGTGTGTATTACCACCACCCAAAGACCCCCCCACCCCCCTACACACCCACCCCCCCTCCCCGTGGGACAAATATGACGCGTGGTATGTAACATGTTTTTTAAAAAAAATCAGATTTCTTTAAAGTGAGCCGTTCAATCAAACATTTCAGAGAGAGAGACAGATAGAGAGATTGTTTTGAGCAACAGATTCAGACTGCGTAGGTTGTTGCCCCCAAGCCCCTCCTCCCGTCTATTGTCCATACCCCCTCCTGCTAGCCTGCCTCGTGTTTGCCGATGTAGTATACACTACCACACTGATCACCATCGACTGCCGTACATGTGTGACAAGAAGGGAGGGGTGGTGGTGGTGGTGGTGGTGGTGGTGAACTTTCATGACTATCAGAATAAGTCTGTTCATAGCCGGGGTAACATTTGCTTTCACATCTTTCGAACCTCTGCAGTAATTATCATGGATGCATTTTCCCTTTACAGCTCTTAGAGAGGTTTGGGGCCTACAAAGCATACAACAATAAGGCTACCCGCAAACCGTATAATAAGAATGGAGCTATTACCTAAGTGGACTCTTAAACAGGGGAGCAGCCGGCGTCGTCATGTCAGTTTGATGCTGGGAAATTGGCCTACACCCCGATAGTCAGCCTGCAGCACGCTCTGGTCCGCGGCTGGAACATCACTAATACCAGAGTTTTTCTTTGATCTTTTTCATGCTGTCAAAAATATTGTCCGTAATACACAACACTGACAGCGGCGGATGTAAAAATTGCTGTCCTATTTAACCCGCCCCCTCCCCTCTCTCTCTCTCTTTCACGCAGACTGCATGTAGGACAAAGGAACAGTATAGGCGGGGACGTCAGAGAGTACATAAATTCAGCACCAACTTTGTAAGTGTACATGTGCCAGTTTCCGCGCCGCCACGCAGAAAATATCGGATTCTATTTAAAGTAAAACATGTTTTGGGGGGTTTTTCCCCCATGTTTTTCATGTCATCTACAAAACAAAGTAAAAAAAAAAACCATGGAGAACTGGCCGTGAGAATGAAGTGCCGGGTACTGATTCATCTGCTCTCAGTAGCAGATATAGCGTGCGTACGCGGACCTGGCCTTTAGGCCTGATGATTTCTGCCGTTGTCTGTGTACAGCAGTTTATATATGTGGTGTAAAGGCTCTCCGTGTAAACAAAAAATCATTCACAAAACATTCCTTGTAGATGATTTTGCATTGTATTGCAATCTTTTATAATCAGCAGTTAGACGTCAAGAAGTGAAATCCTCAGAATGGTTTGTGCGGAAGCTACAATGTGGGCGGTCGTTAGGCCAGTTTGGTGCAACGGCAGGACAGAGAGAGAGAGAGAGAGAGAGAGAGAGGTTTCCGCATGTGGTCTTTGTGGTCTGAGTTTACGACCTCGTGCACCAGATGAACGCACATTGTGAGCCAGTACAGAGAAGGAAAGGCATTAAACTGAAGCTTTCAGTATACTGACAACAAGCAAATGTCAGCCCTTTTCTTACTCTGTATCGCAAAAGGCCTGTCCTGTTGTAGACTTGTTTGATGTCCCATACGAAAGACACTGAACGAATTCATCTTATCTTTGGTCTTGCAGAAGTCAGAATGGTCGGAAAAGTTTACTGGAATAGTGAACTCGATTATCCAAGCATTTTGAGACTCATGAATCTCTCTCTCTCTCTCTCTCTCTCTCTCACACACACACACACACACACACACACACACACACACACACACACACACACACACACACACGCACACACCTAGAGAGAGAGAGAGAGAGAGAGAGAGAGAGAATGACAATTTTTTTTTATTTCAGTTAGGTTTCTGGCCCATGACTGAGAGAGAGAGAGAGAGAGACAGACAGACAGACAGAGACAGAGACAGAGACAGACAGACAGAAAATGGGTAGCCGTTTAAATTCTTTTAGACCACGGGTACCGCTTATCACCTACATCAGATTTCAGCGTTTGCCATTTGTGACCGTTTTGTTTAGTGACGATGATGACGATGATGATGACGACGATGGCCCGCTTTCTGCAAAACTCCAAATAAACTCCATACAGAGCAGACTGGTACCGTGTGGGTTTCAGAGTGAAACCAACCACGACATAGGAACAAGTACATGTCCAACAATTTGACAAAGAAGCTAGGGTGACATAACGTAGTGTACGTTGAATAAATGGCAGTCTTACCACTCTCTATTCAAGCTGTCTGTGTGACTGTTGCAGGATGACCTGACGCTGGAAGACGCCCGGTTACTGAAACGTTCCTTACAGGACGCACTCCAGCAACACTTCGAGCTGCTGCAGGAAGCTGAGGAGGACATCATGGAGAGGATTGAAGCTCTCAAGGCCAAACGCCAAGCCATCTCACAGCGCAAGCGTAGCCACTACATGTGTCTTGTCAACCTCATCGCCTGCTACCGGAAGTAGCACAGCTCTCGGACACGTTACAGGTCACGTGTCTCGCAGTTTCTCCCGCCACCGGCTACAGTGTACCTCCGTCGTGATGAAAGACGCTTTATTTATTGAACTCTTTATTTGTACCATAAACAACAGAGAATGAATATCTTTGTTTGCTGTTTTATTCCCTCCCATCATCCGCCGACCTCAGTTGCTCACAGAGACACTGGTTTTGACAGTAACATGTCCATGTGCTGACAATTTACACACAAAAAAAATACATTGACAATGAGCTAATGAAAAAAAGGCAACTTCAATTTAGTTTCACTGACAAAAAAAAATGAAATAAACTTTCTTATGTCATTTCAAGGTAGAAGGATACTAACAAGATCTTTCGGTCACAAACACAATAGTTCATTACTTTTCTCACTAAGTGGCAGAAATTGGAAAATATCAATAGTAAACAAGGAAGTGTGTTTGGTGTTTGTGCCACAAAGGATGTAGATGTACATGCATCTCTGACGCTATGATGACAGTATCAGAGCTGTAACTTCATCATGCTGTAATTGACAATCAACCTGATGACGCAGATATCTTTTAGAATATCAAGCTACGTTTACAAACATGCATGTACGGCAGATCTCAATACGGCTAAATGTAAACCGAGGGATGTGCAACAGAAAACAAGTAAAATATTTTCATTTAGAAGTGGCTTGTCGACCTTACACTATTCTTTGTGTGTGTGTGTGTGTGTGTGTGTGTGTGTGTGTGTGTGTGTGTGTGTGTGTGTGTGTGTGTGTGTGTGTGTGTGTGTGTGTGTGTGTGTGCGTGCGTGTGTGAGATATTCAGATGGAACTACGCCACCATTTCATGGACGTGATTTTAGCAGACACCCGTTGCATCTCCCAGAAACGCAGACACATGCACTCACAGTGTCTCTTGTATTATCGGCCGAGCAGGCAGTGACAGATGTACAGTTCTGTATTGTCTGTGGCGAAATTACAACCGTCACGCAGCAGTCTAGGGCGTCAGTAACACGTGACCACGGACCAGTAGCACTGTCGCTGTCGTTTCGTGAGCTGCACTCCGCTGCTGACGTCATTGTCGCTTCCTCCCGTGACGTCTTCCAGTCTCCTTCGCTTTTGTTGCAAGCGTGCAAGGAGTGATAGTAACGTCATGGCCTCTTTCGCGTCAGCAGAGTGGGACTGCGAGTTCTGCAATATAGAACAAACAGGACTCAAACCTATTATCCGCAATCTTAATGCTGAACCAATGCAAATAAAAGCGACATAAAAGGGACAGAAACCACTTAACTTTCACGAAGGACGGCACGGGTCAACGTTTCGGCTTTCGCCTTCCTCAGGACACAAACAAATGGGACATAAATTCAACAACAAAAAAACAAAAGGTAACTCTGCGGACGTACTGACATACACGGCGCGGGGAAAAAAATTGAAATGAAATGAAGCGGTGTGCGAGAAAAGGACCAGAAAACGATAGTAAAAATATCACAACACCCGTCCTTTGGTAAAAGAAGGCCATGGATCATGGACTGTGTGTGGAAAACTAAGGTGGGGCAGAAATGAACAGAAAGGAACAGAAAGGAATAGTTTTAAAAAAAAATAGAAAAGACATCACAACACACATCCTTTGGTGACACAAGACCACGGACTGTGTCTGAAAACAGTTCAGAGGGTTATGTTACGGCTTTTCGTTCAAACCACCCGGGGCCTGGTTTCCCAGGCGCTGAATAATATGCGACTCCATATCACGTCTGTCTGAGGCGTCGCCATGCATAAGCCACAGGCCAGTTACTGTCATATTTAAGATGGAGTGGCCTGCGGAGTTGAAATGCACGGCAACGGGTTTCATTCTGCTGAACCAATGACAATCGTTATCTTTTCCTGCATGACCAAACTCGTTACAAGCGCTTTTGAACAAACGTTCAAATGATTCACGGCGCCTTCTGGACGGACACACACGCATGCGCGCGCGCGCACACACACACACACACACACACACACACACACACACACACACACACACACACACACACACACACAGAGTTAGTTTATGTGTTTCTGGTCGAGGTGATGAAACGGCCTGTGTTGCGAAAGAGAAATACGCATGTCAAACTGTAGCCCTCTCGGTTTCCTTTTACTACAATAAAACGACAAAATACACTGAAAAAATCGAATACACGTTATTGTAATAAGTGCTTATAAAGAAGCTGAGTTTTGGTACGGTCCACATTTTATTAATTGGGAACAATTTTCAGATAAGCCTCGACAATTTTCAGTCCTGAATAAATCTCCACTTGTACTCTCTAGTCGCCATTTTTAACACACTCATCTTTTCATAAATTAACTGTTAGAAACAGGCTTTACATTCTTCACCCATAACGAGTGAATGAGTTTTTAGGGCTTAAAGCCGCGCAAGCCACAAAGACTAATTCGCAGCTGAGTGTGCCTGCACTACATGAAAAAAAAATGCAACGTTGGACAAAGGATGCAAAGTGGTCTACGGGGCGGTATAACCCCAGGACATGCAGGAGACGCTGCACCTTCATGCTAATTTCTCGAACTCCCGATTACAAAAAAAAAGCGTAGAAAACAAATACCAATTACAACCAGGCAAAACAAAGATAAATACTAAGCGCATATACAGCAAATATTGCAACTTATCATCTCCTAGGCGCAATAAACCAGTTCGCAGCATATGCCCAACATTACTTATTCTTAGCTACTGGTAGTGCAAACGTGATTGAGGGGCTTAAACTGAAGGAAGAAATATAGATGAAAGTTCACCCATAACGAGCACGTGCGCTCGACCAAACCGGCATGGAAGTACTTGTTCCTTGCCATAATGTATCGTTCTTGCACTGAGTGAAAAGCTGTCAGTCACCAACACTATTTCTATTGTCGTCTTCTTCAGTTCCAACATCTAAACAATACATATCTCAGCACATTACACGTGCAAATGACAGCTGACATTCAGGCGGTAAATCAGTGACTGACTCAGTCGGACATAGATCATCGTGGAGGACAAACTTCGAAATGAACAAAGTTTTAATGGGCAAATATAGCACAATGATTAAAACAAAAGGTAAGGGCCCCAGGTACAGACTTTTTCCAGAACTAAACGGGCCTTTGTTCAGTTACCACAATCGAAATGACCCGTGGAGGTCTACACTTTGTCACTGAGAAAAAACAACAACATACATTTCATTTGTCGGGTGGTAGGAGGACTGAGCATGCGCATTTGGTGGGTCGCATACCAAGCTCTTTCCAGTTACATGCAAGTTCTAAAGTCGAGCTGTGACGAAGTTGTGGCCCTATACAAGTTAATCGCAAAAGTACACTTATGCTGGAATACTGAAGAGCGTCAATCAGAAAATCCGCATTGAGTGGTCGAGAGTGAACGTCAATAGAGAACACTGCCCCTCCTTGTACTGGTATTACTGGGCACACGTGGTACAGTCTTAAATTTTACAGTACTGAGACGAAGTAGCCTGATGCTATTTGCCCCCAAGGTACAAGGTCTGTAATATCGTCATGTAAAGGACCATAACTCTTTCAGGAAATAGACAGCTTTGCCTTCGGAAGGCAAGGGAAACCACCGGTCGCGCTTGTTGACAAAAAAGATTGTGCCCCTTGCACTAGAGAATCGGCCAGTTTTACCCGAGAAGGTCGGATGAACTGCGCTCGACAGTGACGACTGACGAACACCACGTCAGTAAGGACTGCGTGGGAATTCCACATTGTGACCAAGCCGACTGCGGTAATGATGGCACAACTTCACGAAGTCAGCACTAATTTAGTAATTATGAATTACTCGATGATGTAATTAATGAGCGACCGATGATCAGTACAGGTCAGTGGAGCCGCTTGACATGTATTGATCGGCACGAAGCTTGTAACAAACAAGTGTTCCATTTACAAATAGCTATGCATCTGTTCTAGAGTTGTTGCATCTTTCAGTTTGAATCTGCCGAGGCATTGGTGTTTCTGTTGGTATTTCGTCATTTAGCAATTCAGCCGATCGCTTTCAGTGACACTACTCACACCCTGAATCCAGACTTCATAACTCTTCTCAGTGTCAGGTCAGTACACAATGCCTCTTGCTAAAAAGTAAACAATAAAGAATTCCTTCATTCCCAGTGCTTTTATGAATTACAAAGAATAACGCACAATATTTCCCGGCGAATATTTTCGAACATTTCCATATTTCCGAATGGTAGTCTGCTGGCTGTTGCTCTTGTAATGCTTACATACGTTGAGCAGTTGTGTTTTCTTAAGTTCAGTGTATGTTTACATTGTTTTCGTCGGTGTTATTATTGTATTCTGGAGTGTCACGTCAACATTCCCGATGTGGGACATAACAAGTTGTTATTATTGTATTCTGGAGTGTCACGTCAACATTCCCGATGTGGGACATAAAAAGTTGTTATTATTGTTAGTATTATTATCATCATCATCAGCTCCACTACCGTAGCAACAAAAACTGTGGGCTACCCACGGGGGAGCATGACGTTGTACTCACATGATATTCTAATACGAATACGAAGCTGTCTGTTTATTTCTGTGCTTCTTTATTGTTTATTCATTTCAGTTTCTAAGGGTCTCTTTAGGTTCACGAGCGTGCCATGAAACTGGTTCTGAATAGAAAGCAAACGAATGCTCAAGCTACTGTTTCAGAGGAGCACACTCAGCTATGAAGGTCTCAACAATGAAACCATACACAGATGCAGGAAGGCTTCATGTCGCGAAGTAGGAACACATCAAAAGCTACTTATGACAAATGCAAATTATATCGCTTCCTTGATCCGACATTGTGTACAATGCATGTCGATTTACAGGCACATTTCAGCCACATCGTGAGAGATTCCAGACGTGCAAAGCACCAAGAGTTATGGTTTTTGCCATAACCGACATCAACCTCATTTTGTAGTAATCTGAATATGGCGCCTTCAATGGCTAGCCATGCTTTAAAAACCAGCGACTTCCTATATTGTAAGGACTTGTTATTTTAGTCCTCCATCTCCTGCATCACATAAAATCATGAAGTCGTGAAACGTTTACGTTGGCCAGAAAACAGACAGACGTTGCGGATGATCCATCGGAAGCCCGGCTTTTGATGTGTAGCTGCTGCTGTTGTGTTTATGTTCTCTTTTCCGTCTGCACTTTCCATATTCTTCTTAGCGTTCCCTGTACTCCGAGTCGACAGTTGATTCCTGGATTTGGTTTTGTCCTATTACTTTGTCTATTTTGCATTACGCCCTGTACAAAGCTCGGCTGGCAAAAAGGGTCCCAACAAAAGACAAGACTCGAAACTCTGGAATTGTGTCTTCTTATCTAAACTACCCTCTCCATGCTGTGTGTATCCGTAAATCTCTAAGACATGTGGCAGATTTTAAAGACAAACGACGCTGGGAAAAGCATTTCACAGAACAACTGGTTGGTTGATCGATTAAATGGCGTGTAACGTCTCTGCCACCAACGTGGCTTCAGAACACCCTCGCGGGAAGGTTACGGGAGAGAGGGACAGCTGCCGTAACTGTCTTGACTGTAATGAACAATGAGGCACGGTTATGAGTCTGCACAATGTTTAACTCGCACCGCAGATCGACCTGTCCTCGACTGATCTCACGTCATATGCGCCGCAGCGGACAAACTGACTGGCATACATGCAAAGGAATATACCATATCACATATTACATACACTATCATGTAAGGAACACAAGTATACAAGAAACAAGCGGCGGGTGGCGCTGCTAAGTTTGATGTGCCCACTGATGTCACAGTGTACAGTGTGTCTACGTGCCATGCTTACGTGTTAACCGGGCATTCATATCATCAGGTTCATACGCCATTTAAGGTTTCGGTTTTTATCCTTCGCTCACAAATGAACGTTCTCGTCTTACAAGTGATCAGTACACCACTTTTCTGTCTATCAGTCACCCGAGTACTAGATTTTCTGATCTCAGAAATTCAGTTCCTTGGATGTTTCAAGTTCATTTACTGTATGCGGGCCAGCATTCTCTCTCACACAAAAGCAGGCGTCATAAAGATGTCGCCATTACACGCTGCCCTTACAACTATCCCGTCTTTATCCACAATAGTCAGAAATACGCCGTCATTACACGGTATCGTCGCTAAAATCTCGCCAATAACAGACCGCCCGTTACATCCGCCAGTATTGTCTGACAGGGGTCGCGCGCTGAGTTGTGCCCCTTGACTGGCCTGTGGCGTGACTCCAGTCCGTTACGGTACAGCCGTAGTGCGGTGCTAACATCGCCTGTTCCATCGCCTCCCTTATCCTGACTGGCACAGAGCCGGACTTCACTTTTGCCAGCTTTGGATTACGGTCAGAATGGACAGATTTCCCGCAGATTTAGTGAAGCTGACCGTGCCCATCTGTAACCTACTGCCACATTTACCACAGGGACTTGTCAGGGTTATACCAAAGAGTTTTATATTTTCATTCTGTAAAATGACCAGTAACAATGGTTTAAACTGGCCAAGGAACCGATCTCTGAGGGGTTTTCAAAATCTTTTTGTATTCCGGAGACATGGCGTAACCAACCATACCATGGCAACAATGATACTTAGTAGACCTTTAAACTGGACTATGTCCTCAGTGTATAGAACCCGAAGACTGATTTTTTAAAGTGGATCTCTCCAGGTTATTTTAAGCTGATAACTGACTTTTCTTTTTCTTTTTTTCTTTCTTTGTTAAAACATACCATACCGGCGTCAAATAATGTGCAGGGGGAGACGCAGGGCAACTTTAAGTACTGTATTTAAATTTTGCTGGTGAAGCAAAGTCGAGTTTTAGTTGCTTAAAACTTTGTTTAAATGTCTGCCAGTCATGTTTTCTGTGATTATCGCAAACATACGACGGTGATAAAGGAAAATACATCTTGGACAACCCTTGTTCTTTTTTCTCGGTGGTGTAGATTTAATGATATAAATTGTTAAGAAAGAAAAACAAGTCCGCTGCTTAGTCGATCACGAGTACTGCCGGATATGGACAGTCACAACTATGATCAACCCACCAGATCTCGTGCCTGAGGCTCCTGACTGGCGCCAAACAGGTATATTACATGAAAAGCGAACTTGGGACACTCCACGGTAACTGACCAAAGTGCAATCAAGCAAAATACTCTCTGACGATCCCAAAACTTTTTTACAATGAGCTTTCAGTCAGGTCTGGCCTCTCCAGATTCGCATTAATTAACCGAGGCAAACAAAGAATTGTATTACCTAAAACTGGCGTTGTAAATGATTGTATTAGCACACTTACTTTGGGCTACAGTGCAAACCAACATTGTAATTAACAAATGCAATATGTAGAGCTCCTGGAGACCCTAGAAAGAGGAAGCCGACCATTGAAGAGAAACAAATCGGTAGTGAAATCCTCTGACAGAAACAGAGTCGGAATGGCGGCAACAGAATCATTTGGCGTAAGGTTTCGCTCGGCAAAGGCCAGACAAGACGGGTAATTTTCTAGGTGGAATTTTAGGGTTTTCTGTCGTGCATTTGACTCTGCTCTACACCAAAAGGGACCTTTCAAACTCTCTACTGCTCTTAAAATTCGACCCACGAGCGCCGGATTGTAGGGTGTTTGATTCCGGATAATGAATCCGGCAGCAAGAGGGGCCCGTGTGGTTAAAGGAAGCAAGCAGGCGAGGCCACCTCAACACGCCCCACAGTGGCTGTAAGCAGCACCGCCTAATGCAACTTTCTCGCCCGATTCTGCTCGGCCGCTTCAGAAGATTGACACTAAAACAAGTCGAGGCAATGTGAAAATTACTCGCAGACTATTTTACAGTAGTCTGTGCTCGTAAACCAGCTTTTTAGGGAATGTGGGTTAGGTCAGTCCTAGGTGTCTTTATGTAAGTACACGCGAAACGCAAAATCCCGAAAAATGAAAACGCCGACAGCTCTGTGGTCTGGTGTACCGTCCTTACGCAGTCGTCAAGGAGGCCATGCTTGGTAACAAACAGAACATGATCCTGTCTCTGGTACAGACATAAACAGACTTTACACAGAATGCAGCATTTCTGCTGCATTTGGTGGAAACTTATACGTACAAGTTGTGAAAGTTGCTTTCGAGACTGTCGAGAAAAACAAACATACGCATACTAAAGGTATCCCGACTTTACACTGAATGAATTCTTACTTGGTTTGGTACATTTCCTATCATCATCACCACTACTCTTATAAAAGGGCAGTTACAAGAAAAGTCTTCACTGATACAAAATGTGACGAGTTCCCGAGACTAGAAAATGCAGCCGTTTCACACCAAACAATTTTATGCGGCAGCTTATAGCCTCCAGACTCCTTTCGGGTAGATTTGCATTGAATATTTACATACATACAAACATTCGTTGTTGGTGTCTGATTGTTACAGGCATTTTGTGGCGGGCGGTTGATTGGTTTAAACACGCCATTTTGGTGTTTACTAAGTCAGCCTAGAACAGCTCTGGAACAGTTTCGCTTACAAGTGCGCCTGAACGCTCGAAACACTTTAAACTCAATTCCTACCAAGTAAGTTTGGGGTTGTGCGCCACTGGCTTCACAAAATCACAAATCATAATTAATGTCTGCATGGATTTACACGGGGCTTACTGGGAGTGTTGCACTTTGATTATATTCGTGTTTGCTGCAATAAGAGGCGTCAAGTAACCAGCAATGTTGTTTACACTTGGCGCGAGCAGTCGAACATTCATATTCTACGACTGGGTGGTGCTTGTTGCTACAACACTCTCGCTCAGTGTGATAGCCGCGTCATAGAGTACGCTTCTGTTGGCTCAGTGCCAGCATTTGAGAAGCTGTCACTGTGCAGGTGTCTATGGGCAGTGAGGCTAGACAGCACGAAAACTGCTCAGAACGATCTGTTCAGTTCAACATTTGTCCTATTTTAGAAACAGGATTTTTTTTTAACGGAGTACAGTATATCACAAACCATGGAAAGAAAATACAAAAAACAAAAAAAAACAAAATCGGTTTCCGATGAGCAGCTGTTCAACATTTTACATACAACATACAACAATAAGTATAGAAACTATTTCTCCTCTTTTTCTAGACCTAACTATGCGTTATCAAATTCTCGAGGCGTTTACCATGTTTGAGGGGCACGTTCATTTGTGGGTCGCATGCTAGGGGATGTTTCTAAAGAAAGCCACAGACGTCGAACTTTAAGTTCTAAAATTGTCAAAGTTCACAAAGTTCACCGAGATACGTGTGCAATTCACAAAGCAAAAGCAATAAAGCTCATGTTTGATACCTGATATATGAAATATTGTCAACCCTCAGTCTAGGCGCAGAACAGAATAAAAGTGATGTTTCCCACGATTCTGAATCGCACTTTAGAACTGGCTTTCACCGAGTCTGGTGCATGTGACTAAACAGATGGCTAAGCAAGATATGTATAGACAATTGGGAAAAGGATTTGTACGAGGATTCCAATAAAACGTAAAGTAAGGGTCGATTAATTTTTTGTGGCAATGGGATTTTCGCTGTTTATGGTTTTTTTGTTGTTGTTGTTGTTACTTGGTGGTGGTTGTTTTTTCGCGGGGAGGGGGCTGCCTACACTATAAAAGCGGGCAATGGAATGTAGATCGTGAGGTGGAATAGCCTCGTGCAACTTTTAAAATCATTGAATTCTGAATACGCAATTGTCTTGTCTTTAAGTTTTCAAGGTCCTGTTTATTAAATTCCGAGCAAGTGGCGCTTGTGCGCAAGTACTGGAGTGTACGACCATACATTGATCTGCTCTCTCTTTGCCATGTGACCGTGCTGATCGTTCTTGCAGCTGAATGTGTCACCCGCACTACATTTATTTACATTGTTGTCTCTTACACTTGCGTCGTCTACACACACTTACATATCTCAGCACCTTGCACCTACAACTGAGGTGCAGTGAAGGACAAAGATCACATACATGATGAGCGTCTTTTAGTAGTCAACTGTAAAATGTCGAATGAACAAAAAAGTGAAGACACTACGTGTTCATGTCCTCGAGACCTACTCAAGCGTTTGTATACGGCGATCATAATATATACTGACCTGTGCACGTGCACACCGTGTTGTCAAAGCCTCTTTTGTCAGGTAGTAGAAAGAGCACGCGCATGTGTTGGATCGCATACTGTTCTTTTTCAAAAAGCTGCAAAAGTTTTGGCTCCAACATTCCAAAAGTGTAGTAATGCCGAAACACTGAAAAAACGGTGTGTGAAAATACTGGACCAAAATCTCTCAAAGGCTCACAGAGTCTCTCTGACAATATTTGAACAGTACCTATCATATGCATGCGTTGTGACGGTGGCACAGCTGACGTCACCATGATGAAGTGCGCTTTTTATGATGTGTGGCAAACTGCCGATTGTTGTGTGTAAACGTGCCGAACAAACAGTGCCTGTCATCAGGACCCCATCAGACACAGCTAAAGCTGTCAGATCCGTGGGCTGGAAGCGTTGTTGAGGTGTACAGGTGGCTGCGATAGGACCAGAGAAGAGCTGATAGTCGTTACACAGAACATAGCCAACAGGACCTCACGACTGTATTCTGACAGAAGCTGAACAGTACTTTAGGCTCCAGAATGCAGTCGGATAAGAAGGAGCCAGCCTTTACCAATCAGAAGATTAACTGACATCAATTGTATTGTTATCCTACTGATGGGTCGTTACTATGTATTAATGTCGTCACACAGGCCGTCTCTGTTTTATTATACAGTGCCCATAAGCAAGGAAACAAACAGTCGTCTGCGAAGAGGGTGTAACTGTTATTTGATCAGAATCACACTAGCGAGTCTACTCCACACAAGGTTCACTAACAACGCGGCTCTCCATAATTTGTACAAATTATTCATCACAGTAAGGTATAGCTCGTTAGCAAGACAGGAGAAAAATCAATGGCGACATTAAGTCGGTAATATAGGGGGGGGGGGGGGGGGAGAGAGACCAACGAGATTCTCTGCTACACCAGATTCACTCTTTTAATTGTTCTGCCCATGTGAGTCTGACAATACAAAGTATCCCATGCATGATATCCATGTCGGTTACGTTATATTTTACGGGAAAAGGTAGTGGCGGGGGGGGGGGGGGGACAAGATGGATGTGTTTAAACGAAATGCCACTTTCGAATTAAAAGTTTCGATGAAGGTTCCTCTCAAACAAAGCCATATTTCTGACGTTTGAAATGGGTCTATGCGCATCTACGGCCTTTGCTATGCGCAAGTCAGTGTCTGCTCGGTGTATCGAAACAAAAGGTCGAAACTGAAACCCGTTACTCAAAAGTTCTATACAAATTTTGGTCAAGCGAACATTAAGCGAGAGTGCAACTGTTTGGTCTCACGAAGTAACACTAATAACGCGTCGGAATCGAACTCTCTCTCTCTCTCTCTCTCTCTCTCTCTCTCTCTCTCTCTCTCATCACTGACAGCCAAATGAAACGGCAAGGACATGTAAATGAAGTCTGCAAACTTTTGTCAAGAAATTTATGTTATCAGAATTGAAATACTTTATTGACAGCGATTCTCGATAACTGTTCTATAATGCCTATATAATGTTCTATAATCAAACCCTACATTGATTATTCGTCCACAGACAACTCCTTGCCTCGGAGAGCGGCAAACTGAATCCTTCCAGACCCCACACGAACAACTGACCAGGAACTCCAAAAGCTACAAATGCTCTCTCTTCCGAAACATCTGACCTTAAACAGGCAAAAGTATGTTTAAAATCCGCAAAAGCAGGCCACAGTACATTAGCAGCCTCTTTTCCTTGTCTGATCCACGCTATCCCTAATCAACGCAACGTTTCATACCTCCGCGTCAGAGAATAGATATTTTTAAATCAAGTCTCTCCTTCTCCGGTGCCTCTCTCTGGAACAACCTCCCTCCAAGCATCACAATAACAATGGGTCGCAATCTGTGGTAACTACCGCCGCTTAGCAGTACAGGTTTTCACTCCTTCGTCCTCCAGTCCTGCGGCGCCTTGAGCGTCTCAAAAGAGACAGCTAATGTGCGCCGAGGAATAGTCATACCATACCATACCCTACCATACCATACCATACCATACCATACCATACCATACCCACTTCCCCTGACCCAGCTGGGAGGCCACAGCAGAGTTTGATAGACAACAGAATAGAACCTCCCGGAAAGGTCGTGTAAACTTTAGAATCGAGAGTGGCCCTTTGACCGCATTCATCTTGTTTAACCCCCCTGTATTTCCTCAGTTTATAGGGACGTTCAGATTATTCTTTTCTCGTTCGTTTAGTCGTGTCAAGATCACAGCAATGTCCGTCGTGTGAACGGTTCATTTCTGTACAAGTAATACGCAGTAATGTAAATATCGTTAGCGTTAACTTCTTTTGTTTTTGTCACTTTTCTGTCTCTGTTTCGATGATGTAGTACCCCCCCCCCCCCCCAAACAATCAGAAACAGAAGAAAACGGAAACAAAATAATAATAATAATAATTTATTTATATAGCGCTTAATCTACATGTAAGGTAGTTCGAAGCGCTAAGAGTACAGGTAAAAAGACAGATAGAAGTGAAGGTTCAGGGCCAGGGCAACTGCATGTATGGTACTTAATAAGGAGATGGAGAAAGACGGAGGTTAGACGGATCTTTGAGATGAAAACAGGTAGGTTTTTAGATTTGTTTTGAAGGTTTCGAGGGAGGTTGACTGGCGGAACAAAAGAGGCAGAGAATTCCAGGCTTTTGGACCAGCGTAGGAGAATGCTCGAGAGCCAACAGAAGAAAGTTTAGTACGTGGGATTCTGAATATCACGGTATCGGATGAAGACCGGAGGGAACGTGACGGAGTGTAGAGTTCCAACAAATCAGACAGGTAGGATGGGGCGGAGTTATGGATGCACTTGTAGCAGAGGGTGCAGATCTTGTATTTAATTCTTTGAGAGAGTGGAAGCCAGGACTGGTATGAATGCTTGATATAGAAACTGGAGCTGCGGAAAGGACAGGCAGAGCGGACCAAGTCAGTGGCTGAAAGTTGCTCGCTAATAACTTTGTGTAAAATTTACATTCCTGCCGGGAACCAAACTGAATTATCGATCAGTAGTTACTTTTGTTACTTTCTCTCTGTTTCCTGAAGGCATACAAGTGTCACCACTGTGGCTTCCACTAGCTCAGTTTGACCCCTTCCCGCTGGGAAAACGCGTGTAGCTTGAGACACAATTCACACTTGGGCATAGTTCTTACACAGTCCTTTTAGTTGCGTGCCTGATGAGCCAAGACACTTACACGTTACCTCCAGAACTTCGGGTATGTGTGTATGATGTGAAACTGTGAAATACACACGCTTTTAATAGGACACGAGCTACTCGTCCCAAACTCACAGATCAACCTGAGCTTTTAACGACGACAAAAGCATGATGCCGTAAGATGTCTGTGAACATTTTAATATAACCTTTGTGCGCCGTACTTGCTAAGGCTCATGACACACGGGGGACGTTTTTGTTGGAGCAAACATGGTAAACAGCTCAAAACAGCTCCGGAAACATTAGGCCAAATGCATGTTGTAGCCACATGTCGCACGAGAAACACACACCAAAAAAAAAACCCAAAAAAAAAACCCCAAAACCCCCACGATGTTCGCTGTTTGTTCAGACAAACAAAACGCTCCCGTGTGACATCAGCCTTAGATATGCGCCTGAACGTACGTTGTACTGATCCGTCATACCATCGCAATACATGAGGCAATGTCCATACTATCAAACTAAAAACTCCGAGAGAGGGTTCGAGGAGCGTGCTGACGCAAAGGTTACCTACGCAATCTGTTCGCAACCCCCCTCCCCCCCCCCCCACACACTTTTTTTTTTTTTTTTAAAGACACTTTGACAATTTTTCTTGCGTAGGAATCGAAAGCATGCGCTTCTCTGACAAAAAAAAACCCCAAAACCCCAAAGACAGTATATTAAAATTAGTAATCTGAGACGGCGTTTTGTTACCAGATACATGGAAACAGGGGCCACATATGGATTTAGCCGCATCTCACACATCAAGTACCTGTGATTCAACGGAAATTAAAGATTCAAAAGGTCACCGACGTGGACCACGACTGATGTTTTTGCTCCGTTTTTCCGCTTGTGCGTGTATCTGACAAAAATTAATTTGTCTTTGGGAGAAAACATACTTTTGACTTCTGCAAGGACCTTTAGGAACTGTTGGGAAAGGCGCGTGTTGTTGGTGGAAAAAAAGTAAATTGACACCCACAGCTGTCTCCCAGTGTTTCTTATTCTGTTGCATGTGCTAGGTTGACAGTTCACAAGAACACGCCCTAATTACTGCCTATCAATTTTAAAATGCATTTTACAATTATCGTCGTAGAATAGCAAAAAGGACGGGATGGTGCTCATCAAATTGAAACAGAACATTCAAGCTACAAAATCAAGACTTTAGAATCAAGTAGGAAATAACCATGTAACGCAATATATTGTGCAAAAAATCGTTCTCATAATTTATGTCATAGTGGATTTTCTCCTTTTTTTCTCTCTCTCTTTACACTACGTTGTCAATGCAAGCTACTCACCTGCTTTTGTGTCCCAGGGTAGAGAAAGGTTGGCAGGGATCGCGCCTCACACCTGTCATCCTGCACCGACAGCAGTAACACCAGCACCGACAGCAGCAGCCATGTTTTCCTCACCACCGACATCCCCATGGTTGTGACAGAGAGAGGGTGAAAGTTGACACAGCACGTGAGACCCGATGGAAGAATTTCAACAGTCACTGCCCGGGGCGCAGTACAGACTACTGTAGACACTGGACGGTCACCTGGAGTTCTCCTTTATCTTACAAGCGTCGGGATACGACAGGAAGGGAAATCTGCAGTGCTGTCTTGAAGTATTTTGTTTCTTTCCTCTTCTTGGTGTCTTTGAAACGGCTTGTTCTCCGCCTTGTCTTCTAATCTCTTCGTGAAACAGAACAGCTGGAGCACACGCTACAGAAAAGAAAACTTTCTTTGTGTATGTCGATGAGACTAGGACACACGTAATTATTGAAAAATAAAGGGAAACTGTCACATTTCGAGCGCAAGAATCTTTTGAAAGGGAAATGCCAGACCGATTGTTCGGGTGGACAAAGGTCTTTCACCTGCGGAGCAACAGTCTCAATTGTCTCTGCCAGCTTGTGTCGAGTAACAAAGTTGTGTAATTTTTTTCTAGCGCCACAGCAAATGTCCAGTCACTCGTCCTGTACTCGCTCGTCCAGAGTTATCGGTGCTGGCCACATAAATGAGCCCGGGTAGAAGTTACCCGAGTGTTAGAGCAGCGTGTGGGCGGGTAGGGTGCAGTGCACTTTGGGCAGGGCAGGGTAGGGTGGGGTGAACACCCAAAACAATGGGAACAGCAGCAGCGACACAAGACACAGACCACAACTGGCGAGCGGGGGGCGAGGCGAGGGGAGAGGAGAGATGTGGACGCCGGGTGGGTGTAAGTCTAGTGGTGTCGCAACAAAATTAGCTGCCTGTGTGTGTGGTGGCGGGTTGCCGTGGTCAGCGGCATGCGTCCCGTCACTATGGGCTATAGCGCGCCCTTCATAGTCTGGACACCGCCCACAAAACATCAGCCGTCCCTTGATCCCACCTCTCTCTCTTTCTCTCTCTCTCTCACACACACACACACAGTTCTATAGCCTACACATGTCGGAAAGCAGCTGACAGGACTATAGACTTTTGCCTTCATTCAGTGTGTGTGTTCTTCATGTCATAAGAACGTATCTGAGAAAGTGTGACTTGCGTGTTTATTGACTGTACATCCGTTTGTAACGTTTCGTTCGTGTACCCTGCGATTTTCAGAATGTTGCCTTACATGTCTTCTTACGTATTACAGTTCTTATTGCTCAAGCCAGATTCATGCAGTAAGAGTCTCTCTCTCTCTCTCTCTCTCTCTCTCTCTCAGGCTGGCATGAAGACTCGTGACTGGTGACTTGTGACCCGCTACAGGAAGCCATCCAGGCACGGCCAGGACAGATGTCTTGCTCTCACCACCAGCATCCACGGCCGATAACTCTGTGCTGGTATATTGACCCTCTAAAGCAGGACGGTAATCCCAGTCCAGAACCCAAGCGATGAAATAAACAGAATAAACCCAGTCTGTCAACCTTCCGCATTCCTATAATTTATTGCTTCACTTGCCATCACTTTGTCCTGCATCGATCGATGAGAGATCCCAAACAACAACTACTGGATTTGCTGATTGCACAATAAGCTATCGTTCAAGTCTTCTTACGTAATTCTTCTGACTTTTGTTTGGTTTTTCAAAACTACACGTTAATACCCTGCAGCAGACCGTCTCATGATCCCCCCCCGCCCCCCTCCCACACACACAACCACCACCACCACCACCACCTACACACACACACACACACACACACACACACACACACACACACACACAACACCGTGCCCAGTGAAAACTAACACGACTGCCCTGCTTTGACATAGTAACCTCACCAGTGTCAGTTGTCGATCACAACGTCTTCCTGTAAACACATAATTATCCGTGTCTATTTTTTTTTTTTTCAAATCGACAACGACGTTGCAACCATAATAGGTCTTTTAGTTCCTTATTTCCCGGGAGGTTCTGTTACTCTAGAAGTCAAACTCTGCTCTAGTTTCCCAACTTAGACAGGGGCCAGGGGAAATTACTACAGAGATGAAACGAGTAATGTCCCTTGCGGCAACTGCTTGTTTTCTCCGATTTTTTTCCCCAGCCTTGACGAAAACGTTACGGCGCCATGAAATAGTCGGGAACCAGGAAATTAAAAACGCACTACTTTTTATACTTTTTAATGTCTATGCAGCTAGATATCAGGATTCTTCTTCTTCTGTGGAGCACTTGTTGGATTTCCAGTGGTCCCATTATAATTGTCATGAAAAAAATCAACCAAGAAACAATGTTCTAGCTGCATGTAGATTGCAGCACAACAAGAAATGGTCAAGTCCCTTAGCGGTGACAGGAGCAACGGGAACATAAATATAGCATGGCTGTACTATAGTACAGGATGTGGAGGAGGCCAGATCAGCATGTTTGAACTGCATGTCTGATCGACTGTCGAGAAGCGGCCGTGCATGATCGACAACTGGCGCGCCCATGCAGAGAGTGATTTGACGTGTGGCCCCAGCATGACCCGGGAATGACCACTTCATATCGTCACTTTCCGCACGCCCACTTGGTCGTCTGGCACAGGACGTTCATGGGACGTTAAAGAGTATATGTATTACAGCCCCTTCCCGTTGTCGTCTCTTTCCGTTATCGTGGACTCGTACCGTGGCTGAGTGTTTACAAAGTATTTTCTTGCAGCACCTGGGGACACGACGCCACACAAAACATGCACCTCACCTACAGTATACACGACCAGCTACTCTTGCTAAATTTGGATCCGTTTCCCTTCCAAAATGTATTAATTTCACACCGAGCGTGAAATACCCTTTCGATATTTTTCCATTGTTCCGAAATAGCACGAGCGCTCTCAAGTTCCTGTACAGACGATGTTGTGTTACAAAAACCCTGCGCCGGGGACCACCAAACACAACGCTGCTGCTTTGTCAAATGTGAGTCGTAATTTTTGTGTTAACGTAAACTGCCTTCATATAGACTTCTGACTTTTTTGAGGGAACTTGATCTGTACACTTTAGCGTGTTAGTATATCTCTTCAATCTTGCTGTACTAAGAAAAGTCAGATTGCTCATGTCAGCAGGGCTGGCGATCGGTAGTTTGGGAAACAGATCATGTATTTGATACCTTGCCATTCCATTCCCAGTACTCAGCCAGCAGAACATTATATAGAATTTTCCCAGTGAGGTGCCCCCGATTGCGGAAAATACACCACGAGTATGTTGTGAGTTAGTTAGTTAGTTAGTTAGTTATTTAGGGCTTAACGCCGCGCAGTATGTTGTGAAGTATACTGTGAAAAACTAACGAAATCAACAAACGAGTATGGTGTAGTTTACGCAATCGGAAAAGGACGTTAAACTCCCAAACACCCATCCACCTTCGCCGGCAGTCATGGTGCCCCTCACCCATGACTGATGCGACTTCCCCGATCACTCACGGGTTACCCGAACTACATGTACCTCGCCAGAGGCTCTGTAGCTACGGCAAACAATTGAAACATCTCGTGGTTTCTTTCGTTGCAAACCACGAGAACTAATCATGTAAGCTCTACTTAAACCATGACCTGGAATAGTGGCAGAGTGGTATAAATAACATTATTGGCTCCGACAGGTGAGTAACAGATTGCAGCCTGTGGTACAGAACAATCTTCACTACCCTAAATCGAGGAGCGTCCGCAATATTAGGTCATCTAAAGTCGTCTGTGCAGAATATGAGTTTGGTTTGCTTGGCTGGATTACGGACACACAAACCGATTTTTCCCCCTTTTTCAGATAATTAAAATATTTTCCTCGGGAAGACTGAACGAGAGACCAAAATAAGCGTGAATGTTTCATTCTCAGCACTCTGGAAGCTAATGTCAGAGCCATTGCGGGAAACATACATGTATTTGTTCTGTGCGGATTTAGATGATTGCTATAGAAAACGGAGCACACGCTGCTCTGGAATCCGTACAAGAAGTCATATAAAACCAAGACTGAAATACGCTGCAGAAAACTACTCCAAGCATCATTATTGATGTAATGCAGACATACGTCTCTGGTGGACCTTTCTGTAGAACCCAGTGACTTACATACAATTCAGCATAGTGTACCGCGCCTTGTTCTGTTTCTTTGTTGTTGTTGTTTTTTTTGCCTCAGAAAAAATTGGAATTCCACTCACTTTCTTGCTGTCCAGAAATCACAGAAAAAAAATGCTTTAAAGAACTTGCATACAAACTTACATACAATTCAGCAATGTATACCGAGCCTTGTTCTGTTGTTTTGTTTTGTTTTTGTTGTTGTTTGGTTGTTTTTGTGGGGTTTGTGGGTGTGTGTGTGTGTGTGTGTGGTGTGTGTGTGTGTGTGTGTGTGTGTGTGTGTGTGTGTGGTGTGTGTGTGTGTGTGTGTTCGGGGGGGGGGGGGGGGGGCGGAAAAACTGGAAGTTCGCTCACATTTGTTGTCAAGAAATCACATAAATAAAAAGATTCGTTATGTAAAATCATTCAATCAATCAAGTCAGTACTTTATTTTCCAAAGGTGGCAAATTCACACACACCAAACACGAAAAAAGAAAAAAAAAATATATATATATATATACATATACACTCCCGTAAACTTAAGACTGCATGCCCCTTCAGGCTCAGTGTGGGCGAAAAAAATAGATACAGACTCTACATGTGATCATGCTGGTTTTACATTTACTAGTACGCATAACTACTTTTTCCACTACTGCATGACAAATGATATTTGGAGCGTACGCGCGCGTGTGTGTGTGTGTGTGCGCGTTCCTTGCGTTCTTTTGCATTTACTGCACTGCACTGTAATAATTTATCTGCCATGCTTCCTCAGTCACAGAGTACGGTTTACGTCTATGCGCTCCTGTAGTTACAGAATATGTGCGTGGTAAAGATTATCATACCGAACGGACTGGTTCTCGGACTCTGAACTATACCGTGCTACATGAAAGTCTGGACACAAACAATAGATGTTGACATCAGATAGAAAGCGAAGGTCACACCTCGAACTCCTGCACAGATATGACGTTGATGATGCCGTTTGTTTAATTAGGGTAACGTCTCTGTTGTGTTGACATAAGCTTCAGAGTGTATAAATTATGCACATCAGTACCGTCGTTATTAATGTGGTGGGCAAGTCCCGAGCGCACCTTACACGCTGATGTAAATTACCAAGCACCGACTACAAAGAAAGTGTTGATCACAGTCATTGATGAAACCTCTCTCCTGGCACACTGAGGCGGTTGCTTAATTGGTTGTGTACATTTAATCAAGCATGATACGGCCTCCCTGGAGGTATACTGGTCTATTGATATCCCTAAACCATTACAGGCACAGCCGCTCCGCTACAGATATGTCAACGTGTCATACAGAACCCCCATCCACACCACTGTTTGCTGTTAACGATCTGATGCCAAGCTGCATGCTTGATGTTCGGCGTGTGATCTGTAAGTCAAACTAACATTAGAATTGTTCCCTGTGGTTTCCTCAACAAAGTTAGTTACCACTTACTGTGGCCGTGTTCGAATGACACAGTGCCGACGCCTACGGAAGCATCAGTTTGCCACTTTTCACTTACCACTCATCAGGAGCGCCTCTTCCCCCGCCCCCACCCGCGCGACAAAGTGAAATTACAGGCATTTCTCTTGTCCCCTGCCCGTAGTAAAGGATAGGTGGGCTGCTCTCGCGGGAGGGAGAGGTGTTGGGGTGGAGTGGGAGATGAAAGAGGGGGGTGTGGGTGGTGAGCTTGTAGCCATTTCTACAGTATACTCCGCAGCCCTTCAGTCATTGTCACTCTTTCCTCCGGCCGTACGCTCGGTCAGGTGTGTACTTTCTCTCCTTCGCATGCCCCCCCCCCTCCCCCCGCCACGTGCGGAAGTGGATCTTCACCGTGCACACTTGATACGTATTCTTACTGATGTGCAAAGGCGACACAGGCAACATAAACGAATAGACGAATCCCAAAACAAATCCTTGCCCACCGTGGGATTCAAACCCAGAATGCTTATAATCCGGAGCCGTACACCTTAACCACCAGGCAAAACTCCCTTAAATTATTATGTCCTTTTATTAAAATTATACAACGATACAGGATACAGCTTGCATTGGCGTGGGACGCTGTTTGAAGCTGTACGTACATTTTTGCTTAGTTAGCTGCAAAGGAATTTTACGGGGAGGGAGGTGAGGGGGGGGGGGGGACAGACTGAAGGTTTTCTAGGACGTGTTGAGTTTGTAGGACTTGTGTTCATAAACACGGTATTCAAATCGCCAGGCATTAGCAAGACACACACAGTCCGGTGTGAGTAGCTTGATTGAAAGCCACTAGAAGCAGTTTGGACTAAGTCATGATTGGTTCATCTGCTCGTAGCGTTTGATTACACGCTGGACGAAAATGTGGGCGGGCAGCTGCCGAGGCCTGAAGTCACAAGTGCTGGGGGAAACACAAAGCATAACGCAGACCAAAGAAGGGGCAAAAGAGTTCAGTCATACTGACAGGATACCGATAAGCGTCGTTTATGTTGTATTTATTTGAACTCGATGGTTTGGCCGTCAGACAGCCAGGTCCTCATTAGCCATCAGGCCCACGTTATGTCCAAGCCAGACGCCAACTCCGCTACCATCAACTCGCCATTCCGCCGACCTCCAAATCGATTGTAAAGCGTTCAGGCAGCTTGTTCAGAAATGATTTCCACGCTGTGACATCCAAACAGGCCCCGGTGTTAGGGAGTTATTGCCCTCAAGACGAGCAGCACGGCGTGACAAGCCCCCCTTGACAAACACAGGACCTGAATGAACACAGGGCAGCGAGTTGCCTCCCTTGTGGACACTTTCTCCCTAACTGCCTCTTTGAGCTGCTTGCCTTTTTCCCGCTGCATCCGGCTTCACTCAGCATACTGTAGCACTAGCGCACACGCACACGCACAAATACGAACGAACGCACGCACGCACACACACACACACGCGCGCAAACACACATTGGGGGGCTTACTCTGCAACTTGCGAATGATGTTGTTGTTGTTGTTGTTGTTGTTGTCAGTTGCAGAACAAACCATGGTCAGCAGTCTTGGCTCATACAAGATCTTGAAACTATTCGTGCCGTCTCCCTCTCTACATTGTACACGGTGTACCGTACTTACCAGCAAAAGTAGACAATGGGCCGCGTCAGCCACAGTATCAGTATGATGTTCATAGACATAGCAGTATTTTATGCGTGCCTAGTCACAGTGCATCTACAGTGCTACTGTGACATTTCCGCCTGTCACGTAAGAAGAAAGCCCTGATTTTAATGAGAATTCCATATCCACATCCTCGGTTTTCCTACTGCGGATTAAAGTACACTTAACTAAAAAGGGTGTGTGGTGTTGTTGTGTGTGTCTGTTTTTGCAATATAAATATGATTTACTGATTGTAAGTTCGCTTGTGTAATAGATTGCATTGAGCTTGAAGGTCCTGCAAAATGTTCAGTCTGGTTGTCGCTGTCCAACACACTGCAACTGTCGCTGGGTGTGACTTCATCCCAGTGACAGATTATAATACGTGTACTGCAGATACGCTGTCGGTGCGCAATTCATTTAATGAGCTCAAACATCATCTTGCTGTGGGGCTGAATATAGTTGGTGAGGCCAGACGTGGTGGAAAGACGTTACAAATACTTCAAACTTATTCTCTATCTGATCTGCATTTATCTATATGTATAAACAAAATATAACCACGTGATTTAGTGGAAAATCCCTCTAGCCCGGGACCCAAATCGTCCTCCTGTGATTTCAACTTCAGCATCTCTAGAAAATAATCCGAAAGTGGGTGAATCTGAAATCAAATTATGCGTCGTGGGAAACCAAAAGGTTAGTAGAAATGCTGTGCTAACATCGTGGAATGAAATCAAATCAGTGGAGAGGCGTTTCCGTGTGCTAATGTGCATTATAGCAGAGTATGTCTTCCTTCAGGCGGGTGCTGTAGTATGGCAGAGAACACGTTTTCCCCAGGGCAAAACCAGACTTCCCTATTTGGGATGCTGTTAAATCTTTTATTTTTTGGTTTTCATTTACATATCGTGGTGAATTGATGAAGGAAGTTGGACTGTTGTATGTCTGCTTTGGTTCACCATAGACTGTTTACAGAACAGCTAATATATTATAAGGTGGTGGCGGCAAGAAAGCGCCACCTATGTTAAAACTAGGAAAGACAGATTCGATCAGCGCACAAGTGTCGACTGTACGTCAAATAGGTTTGCCCGCCTACACTATTCTACGGCACAAATTTATCAATTCATGGTCACTCAGATGTGAAGAGGACCAGTGAACGTTTTCGGAGTTGTTTGCTACCGCTGGTGCTGGGGCAATTGTTGTAGAAACGTTTACAGCCGGGGGCTAAATTGACATCGAGGGTTGTAGGAAAGGGCCATTATCGTGTGTTCGGCAAATTTGTGGCGTGGCCAAGGGTTTCTCTTCTCTTTCGTCGATGACTACAATCAAAGATGGCGGCATCGCGTTGGTAGAATTAATCACTGCCAATTACTACCGGCTTGGGAAAATTATTGTTGACATCCATGGCCAGGAGTAAGGCAGGGTTAGAATTAGACACGTGAGGGAGACAGCTGAGGCCGCCCCGTGTCAACATATTGCTCCAGCCTCATCCTTCGATTGTGCTTCACGCGAACCGCATGGTGGTCGCGTATATCTGTCATGATTACAGCCAGCGCGGACTTGGGGAGGGACGCCACCGGGGGAGTGTCGTCACAGGAACCAAGAAAACGTCATCTGTGGCGATCACCACAGTGTCCATAACAACCTTAATATGCAGTCCGTCTCCAAAAGCCAAAACTTCTAAAACCGGCGACCGACGTCACCGCCGGACTTACCATCAAAAGTCAGTTTACATACATGTCATCCGTACACTGAAGTGCTATACGCATTCACGAACGCTTCCTATTTTTCACGAACCAACGTCACACAGATCTGAAATGTGACTCTGGCCACACACACACAATTCCACTTCCGTTCAAGTACAGCACACTGTTTACACTAGCGCGCGGTTCTCAATTTTTTTTTTTACAGATCCCCCCCCCCCCCCCCCGAAAATTCGCTTGTCCCGTAATCTACGAGCCTAGACATGTCAGAACTCAGCCCGAATCATCAAACTCAAAACTGAGGTGCCCTGCGTGCTGTGCAAACGGAGAGCACGTGATTCATCGCCGGGTTGAGTGCTGAACTGTAGACTGAGGGCTGGCCGTACGAGTGAGTGAGTAAGTTTTTAGGGCTTAAAGCCGCGCAAGCCACAAAGACTAATTCGCGGCTGAGTGTGCCTGCACTACATGAAAAAAACAAAAAATGTAACGTTGGACAAAGGATGCAAACTGGTCTACGGGGCGGTATAACCCCAGGACATGCAGGAGACGCTGCACCTTCATGCTAATTTCTCGAACTCCCGGTTACAAAAAGTGTAGAAAACAATGACAATTACAACTAGGTAAAACAAAGATAAATACTAAGCGCATATACAGCAAATATTGCAACTTATCATCTCCTAGGCGCAATAAACCAGTTCGCAGCATATGCCCAACATCACTTATTCCTAACCACTGGTAGTGCAGACGTGAGTGAGGAGTTAAAAAGAAGAAATATAGATGAAAGGGCCGAACATAGAAATCAGCTGAGAGAAGAGAGGAAGGACAGAGCGGCTAAATTCGGGAGGTTTTAAAGAGAAAGATACAGGTGAATGGGCTGGTGAGGGATAGACAGAGAGGTAGGAAGGAAGATTCCTTAGTTGCCAATGAAGACAACATGCCTGGGAGGCAGTTGGAGAACAGACCGCTCCAACACGGAACCTCCCCGCCGTGAGGCGGTTCGGGAAAACAACGCACCAGAGAAGGGTGCGTTGTGAAGGTCTTCAACATGACAGGTGTTCAGCAGCACCAGCAGGGCGCTGCGAACAAAGCCCGCTAGGCTGAAGACCAGGTGGGGGGAATCCAGTGAAGTCGGCCTTCAGAAACGACCCTCAGATGTCTCACTGGACCAAGGGTCAGCAGACACCCGCTTACTGACCTCCCCCCGGTGGAGACTTTAAGAGAGCAAAAGACAGGTGAATGGACCGATGGAGGCAGAAATAAGAGTAAAGAAAGAGCAAAAGGGGTGGGCAAGCTTGGCGAAATCAGCCCCGCCGCGTGAAGGCGAGCCCATGGGGCCCTGGCAGTACGAGGTACAGGTCTCGAGTGGCCTGATGTGCGTTTGGTTCTGTCTCATCATTTTCTGATTGACACAATTGTGCCGGGATATGTGTACTTTTGCAATTTTAGGGTCAACAGTTTGGCAAAATTTGACTTTTGTATCTTTCCCTGGAACAGAACACAATATGCAACCCATCAGATGCACGTGCACGTGCCTCGTACTGAGGCTGTAAGGTGTACACGTGCACACTGACGGAGGTCATGATGATCGTCGTCCACAAACGCCTACTTTGGTCTGGGGAAAATGGTCACGCATCGCTTGTACATTTTTGTTTCATTGGAAAATGTTATAATTATCCCCCAAAAGACATACGTTCCAGAATTGTACTGAAAGAGGACGATGTTTCCACATACACGCGGTCTTCCGCACGGGCGCCACGTGCTCGTCACGAGTGAGGAATCTGAAGCCTATTTCTAAAAACAGAACAGATTTACACGCAAAAACTGACAGTGCCGTCGCTATCTAGGGCAGATATCACAACGGAGTGTCTTTAGTCCAAACAAACAGCGAACTTGGTGGGTTTTTTTTCCGTATTTTTCATGTGTCGTGCGACTACAACATGTCTTTGCCCTATTTTTTTCCGGAGCGTGTTTTAAGCTGTTCTCTGTGTGTTCGAACAAAAGCGTCTCCCGTGCTGTCATGAGCCTAAGACATTCTTCTTTCCAAAACAGATGCAACTTTCAAAGTCTCAATGTGCCTCTGGATCCTTGGTTAGGACTCGGAGTTCAACATTGCATTTCCGGCTTGGTCAGAATCCGTATGATCGGTTTACTGGCAAGAAATTGAAGAATGTTGTCCGAGACTCACCCATGCATATAATTATGCTTGTAACTGGCACAACGTAAGGGGTGGGAGGTGGGCGGGGGGAGGGGGGGCACGGGCGGGGGGAAGGGGGGGGGCACGTTCAGCTGCCTATAAAATCACTCAGCAAGGGAGAGGGAGCTGACCCTGCCGTGGGTTACCTAGGATATCCACCACTGCCAGCAAAACCAGAAGTGTAAACGTTCCCGGGGCGCACCACAAGCTAAGTGCCCGAGCCACAGCAGGACACGTAACACGGAGCGCGGTCTGCAACCCTTAGACCACGCAGATCTCCATAGCAGTAGCACAATTCATCTTTCTCATTCATCATCCTTTAACTTAATTATGGAATTAAGTCGCCATCATCTTCCCCTAGGGGCCTCATCCGGCTCAGCAGGTTTGTCGATCAGTCCCTGTTGTACGTTCACATTGGCATATCCTCATCGTGTGAGGCAAGTAGAGGAGACTGGTATACGGTCCGACAAACTGTGGTCATGTGTATCTAAATCTGTACAGTTTATGATCCATATTTATTCCTCAAGTCGACAGAAACAGCAATTCAGCTGGACACCAATATCACCAACTCTCGAAGGTCGACAGGATAAGCTTTTGAAAGAGCCCGCTTGTAGCCTTGGCATATTTTCTCGGATTAAATTCCTATTTCTAGCCGGATTTTCCAGATTTGCCGCAAGCCGAATTGTGGAAGTGAGTGCCTTAAGCCCGCATGTCCTGCCTCCAGGCTACAGCGCTATTATAGCAAGAACAAGGCTCCTCCTGCTGGAAGGTGGGGGTAACTATGGAGGAACTGGGAAGCCACAAACCCTCTGAATCTGTTCTCTTTTCTACGAGGGAAATAAAAATAAAAATCTGCTTAGTTAGGGGCAATTCCAATGCCGCCAGAAACCGTAAAATCACAAATACCGTGGATACAATTTGATTAGGGCTTGAGAGAGCAACTGTAACTCGCTGTCAATGCAGATCCATACTCGCCTCAAGTCGGGCAGCATCATCACAGCATAGCAAACATGTTGTGAAAGCATCTTCTCGATACTGTACATGTATTTGTAATTACGACCATCTGGGTCATTCAACTGATTGTAATACGTTTTGAGCGAAGGTTAATTGCGATGTTCGGGAAAAAGACTGACCTTAAATTGCCGAGAAACACCACCTCCTTTTTTTAACCAGCAGAAAGCGACAGTTGCAGGAGACGTAAATCATTTGAAGACAGACGGGTGCAAATTTATTTTCCGGGATCAAAAGTCCCGGGATGGGGCCGCGTGTTGACGGTACACGTGTGGAAAGTGGGAGACGCGAAAACAGTAAAACAAGCGATCATGACCACACATTACTCACTCTGCACGACAGTGACACATACATCAGGCGCTCGATCCTCTCTATCTCTTGGAGTTAAAGGTGGTCTTCAAAACTGAACGTGTATACCTCAGTGTGTCTACTTCAGGGTCCATTTGTGTTTTAATTTCTATAGTTTTCTATTTCTGTATATTCTATTATGGTACAGAAAAAAGAAAGTAGTTCGACAACTTCAAGTTTCACTCGCAGTGTGATTAGCGCAAACAGAACCATTTTCCTCTTGAATAAAGGTAAGACGGTAAATCCTCTCCTCTTTGAGATGTGGAGAAACGTGATTCGTGTGTCAAGGAACACTCAAAATTAACTATGTGTAGAACTGTACTTTCTTTGTCAGCTGTCCTCGATATTGATTGTAAAAAAATTACTAAGGAAACTTCGTGTGTATCTTGGCAAGATGATAGATAAAATACCCACGGTTAACCGCATGAGTAGGTCCAGATGAGGTACTTCAAATGCATTTGCTAGATCCTAGCTAAAACAGGAAAGGTCAGGCAGTGTGTGTGTGTGTGTGTGTGTGTGTGTGTGTGTGTGTGTGTGTGTGTGTGTGTGTGTGTGTGTGTGTGTGTGTGTGTGAGGAGGAGAGAGAGAGAGAGAATGAGAATATGATGAGGATGAAACGTCTTTTTATTCAGAATAGAGCATTTAGGCATTGCTGCCTGTCTTACAAGCTGTCCTGCTATTCTACGTTAAAGGGTGAGAGAGAGAGAGAGAGAGTTATCAACATTTTGTTCCTCCCTAATATCCGGGCGGCCTGTGAAATCAGGAAGGTTTTGAGGTGTGGGCTGTTGAGATGAAAAACGTACGCACTAGACTTTGATTGCATTCCGGAGGGACGGTAGGTCGGTTATAGTTCTTATTCCCTCCCCATCTGGCCAGCTTCACAAGAGCGGAAGGCAGTCTATCTCTCCCAACACTGCCCCGCACACCGACATTGATTTGCTATTACGCGGCACCACAGGCCTGTGAGAAAAATAAACCTGGCTCATCGAACATCATTTGTTAGAGGCGGGAGTCAGAGGGGACGTTCCCTTTTTATCCTCTTGGAATCAGGGCTGGCTTGTAAGTGAGACACTCACCCCTTCGCCCTGTCCGTTTTGGTGACAAAGGTTTACAGGCTGAACGTGCGGTGCGCTCCGGAAACGAGAGGTCTGACCGGACTACTAACCGCTCTCTTTTATCCCGGCCCCGGCCACGCCAGTAGTGGAACTTCTGGGCCAATGCCGAGATGATATCAGTAGTGCAGGCAGCACTGTAAACGTCACTTGTAAAAGGACCGCGACACCTTAAAGAGCCATCTTCCGACATATTAAAGCTTACAGGTCGTTTATCTACAGCTGTTTTGGTAGTGTCTAGAATCCTACCACTCAGTAGACACACGTTGTTACAGGCTGTCACACGCTAGCCCTGAGCCAACGTCTGCTCAAGTGTTGTGGTCACTTGATGAGAAGAGCTTGGGGCCGTTTGACTGTTCGTCAGTGTATTGCATTCACAGTTTTTCATATTATTAAGATAGGTACACTGCTTCCAGCCTACAAACACACTAACAAGCGCAACGGTTCCAGTACTGACAAACTGTGTTCTGTGAAGGCGAGTATTCCTGGAGAAGTCGCATTTCAACTATAAACTACATGTACCTCACAAAGTTCAATGAAATTCTAGTAGCGTTTAATAAAAACAAGTTACGGATGGATGATATGTCTATATGAGAACTGACGTCTGGGATCTACTCTGCTCATGCAATTCGTTCGTTATGTCATAAAGTAATTCCCAAATCAGTTGACGAAACATTCCACCAATTCAGTGCCCAAATAATGTGCATACCATTATTTTTTAGGCAGACTTACTTACGGACTTTCTCATTTATCCAACAACTTTATGTGCATTTGAAACCATGACGCAAGCTGAAATGCGCTTTCTACTTGTCTAAAAGCTGATCTAGTTTGGGGAAAAGGCGCTTATTTTTGTCTTTTCTAGATGCAGGTGTCGCATGTGTCGTATGGATGTCAAATGACCTGATAACATCAATTCATTCCTATGTTCGTTTCTATGCAGATAAGTGGCATGGTCTTGGTTTCCATATCAAGGGGACAGGGTTAGTTTGGGCTTCGTGGTTGGAGATTTGCCAGGGGACTAGTTGCACCACTTTAACTGTGGATCAAGCTATGACCTTTGAATTTGAATGGCCTCGATGATTCTGAAGACCTTACCCCCTTGATATGGAAATCAGCGACTTTAGCTGAGCAAACGACTACCTACGCCCATTTCACCAGCATTACGTGTGGCACAATTTCTGAAGGCTCTGTCCACACTGTTCAGTAGTGCTGTCTTGCGCTGGTAACGTGTTAATTCTTATTCCATAAAAAGTAACCGATTTGCTGGAAGAATCTCTAGATATTCCGCACAAACCTATCTTTGTACACTCTATGGTTATGAGTTCACTTCTACTTATTTACAGCGCTTAACGGTCTGTTTTCAAGAGACAGTAATCTGAGCCACACGAAGCCAACATTATTTCAAGTTACGGGTTAGACTACTTTTCTTCTCAGATACGAGTCTTAACTTTGCCGGAACCGGCTGTATAGACGCTGACAAAGACGCTTTTACATAGAGTGTTTGAAAATCTGTGATTAGCGCGGCTTAAGTTCGGCCTCTCTCTCCCTCTCTCTCTCTCTCTCTCACACACACACACACACACACACACACACACACACACACACACACACACACACACACACACACACACACACACACACACACACACACACACACACCATCAAACAGCCTGTGTGCATATCTGGGACCATAAATACATACAGGGTGCGTACGTTGATCCAGAAATGCACCATACAAAGAAAAGAATGTATGTTGTGTGCAGCTATGGGGGAGTATGGCGATGTTGTACTATTTATTATAAGTGGGGTGCGCAGTGAGAGTGGACTGGTTGACACCAAGTCTTTTAACTTAAACTGTAACGGTCGTGATTCCGGTTGGAACGTGACTGATCCAGAATGTTACCGGTCGTAACTATCAAGCCTGGCTGGTCGTGTCTGGCAGCACTTAGGCGGATGTCACACGAGAGTGTTTTTAGTCCGAACAAACAGCGAGCATGGTCTGTTTCTCTGTGTTTTTCGTGTAACATGCCGCCATAACATGCCTTTGCCCTATTTCTCCCGGAGCGTATTTTGAGCTGTTTTCCACGTTTGTTCGAACGACAACCTCTCCCATGTGTCATGAACATTAGCGGTAGGAGACGTCCTACAACCCTACTGTTTTCTAGGTTTCGCCATGCTCAAGGCAAAAGAATGCTGTTAGCTAGGATTGCTTCTCAATATTAGGAAACTGATGCTTTGATGTGCACTCGATATTGTTGCATTCTACTCCAAGAGACACCCAAACAGGAAATTGGCAAGTACAGTATTGAGCGTTGCTCGTTGTTCGCCTGAAATGCACAGTCCACACACACCATCACACATTCGAAGGACGTACATGTGCTTAAAAAGAAGCTTATTTTTAATTTTGTTTTTTGTACCTTACCCTGCCTGGGAAAGGGCTTTCAGTATGGGAAAGTGTGTTGCTTAAAACTACGAGTAAGATTATAATCGTTACTGTTTCGTCGAGCCGGGCTAGCCGGCCCAGCTGGGAGAGCGTTTGACTGCCAAAACTCACTTAGTCGGGCTAACTGCATCATTGTTAAGCCAACTTATGTTTTGGAACAGTTTTGCTCGTGAGTGCGCCTGTCCGTTCGAAATACTTCACGATTGGTACAGCTCTTAATACGATACTATGTTATGTACACTTTACGCGAGCGGTCGAATATTCAAATTCTACGACTGTTGTTACACTACTGGAGCGCTCGGTGTGGTCGCCGCGTCATCGAGTACGCTTCTGTTCGCTCAGTGCCAGCATTATAGACCCTGTCACTGTCCCAGTGTCTAAGTGGCGTAATGATAGATACCACGTAAACAGCTGAGAACGAGCTGTGAGCATAAAATGGTAGCTTTAGCCCCTTTATTGGAGCCAGACATTGTACTTACTTTTCTGCCTTACCTTGTCTTTCATGTGTACCGCTGCTGCTACAAGGGTGATAGCAGGAGAGGACACAGAAGGAAGTTGTTATTGGAAATAAATGTTTTCTGCAATACAAATACACGTAATGGAATAGCTCCCATTCCACCCTTCTCCACCCAAGCTCAGGGCAAATTACAGAAACTGTGTTCTCCTTGTACCGATTTCTTCTTGCGAAATAAAGACAATTCATTTCCGTTCGTTTCAAATCCATTCGATTCCGTGACCTTTTTTTGCCATTCTCTGATTGAAAAAGCACAAGTTTATACTTGCTGACTCTAAATGCGAGTCTTAAACAGGTGATTCAACGGTTTGAAAGTTAAGCGAGTTTGTGAGCGTGTTTTCAGCCGTCAAGATCCAGGATCGCTGGGTCTGGCAAACGTAATGAGCATCCCCGGCGAGCGCTTTAACACAGTCAGCTTAAGAACCGAACTTGTTTGTTTTGTTTTTTTGGGGTTTTTTTTTTTTCATCATCTCCGCCTGTCCTCTTACAAACTTCTTTACAGGAAAGAGTAACGCAGTCTCTCTCTCTCTCTCTCTCTCTCTCTCTCTCTCTCTCTCTCTCTCTCTATATCGATCTGTGAGTGAGGGGAATTGTGATGACGTGGAGAGAATGTCAACCAATGAGAGAGCTGCTGGCGAGCAATCAATGAAGGAGGACAGAGAGATATATAGCGTCGGATGCTCCTGAAACTGTCCTTTACAAAGTCACAGATTTGTTCACGTCATTAACTTCTTCACTTTCACACTTATCTGCCTTTACTGGCGTCTCCTGCTTCAGGCATCTGGGATCAGCACTAGCTTATCAAATTTCCACTTTACAAGTCAAATTTTCTCAAGACTTTTCCAAGTGACCACCGCAGTCAATCTGTATTTTTTTCATTTCACCTGACCGACAAGAGCCTGTACGAGTACAGTATGATGAAGTCTGCAGTGTTTGTTTGCGTGTTGGCTGTGGCAAGTGTGTTGGTCACTCTGTCTTCAGCTGCAACACTTGCAAATGGCAACAGTGACCAGGCGTCCTCGCTGGCTCAGCGGTATGGCTCCCTTCAGGTAAGAAATTTTCTCCCTGGTATTAACGCAAAGCAACTGATGAGCAAACAGCTTTACAAAAACAAAAACAAAAAAAAAAAAACTAATAAAGAAAACTAGTAGATCTGTCTACGCAAAACCATGTGTCCGCTTACCAAAGCTGAAACGTGAAGAAAATTGTGTGTGAAAATGCTACCTTTAGAGGCAAGGCATGAAAAGTATGTGACGGTAAATATCCATAAAGTCTTTGAACAAAGAAGGTAAAGAAATTTGTTTCAGCGAATATAGTCTGAAATTTGATTTTTGGAATCAGATGTACGACGACGACCAAGAAATGTCAATATATATTAATTTGTTATTAAGAACTGTTTGTTTCTTCAGGTTTTGGACGTTGGCTAGATTCATGTGCTGCTCAACTGTATTTGTCTCACGTGTCTTGCTTGTTTGTTGTTTGTGTTTGTGTTTGTTGTTTGTTTGTTGTTTGTGTTTGTTGTTGTTTGTGTTTGTTGTTTGTGTTTGTTGTTGTTTGTGTTTGTTGTTTGTGTTTGTTGTTTGTGTTTGTTGTTTGTGTTTGTTGTTTGTGTTTGTTGTTTGTGTTTGTTGTTTGTGTTTGTTGTTTGTGTTTGTGTTTGTTGTTTGTGTTTGTTGTTGTTTGTGTTTGTTGTTTGTGTTTGTTGTTTGTGTTTGTTGTTTGTGTTTGTTGTTTGTGTTTGTTGTTGTTTCTGTGGTGCTGAAGACGAAAATAAAATCACAAATGAACAATCATAATGTTTATAGAAATTTCGGAAAGCGTGTGTTGGGTGATATACTGTGGGAAAGCGAGTTAAACCATTCCATGCGGATTTGATAGAAAACAAAAATAAATACATGCAAACTTTCAACCAGAGACCAACTGTGTAAAAATGGTTATCTGTATGCAATGTGGAGAGACACAAAATTTTTAATTTGTTGTTCATAGTACATACACAAATTTACTATGTGAATGTAAACCAAACCAACAAACCAAAACGATCGAGCAAAAAAAAAAAAAAAAGTGGAAAGCATTACCACCAACGTAAATGTACACTTTTGCGTGGATGGGACATATTTCCATATGAATCCCAACGATTTCCAAACGATTAGATGTACTGCCTTCCAGTCTTTGTTCAAAAGCGATAAAAAAAACCCACTTTTTGTGATTTTTTTTCCGCACAATGCATGCCCTTATTTTTTTTATAGATGTCGGAAATATTGACCGCTTCAATTTTCAGTGCACAAAACATTCACTTCATTTTGTAAAATAAATATTGAAGAGTGTATTTCTGGCGTAAAAGCCCTTCAGACACGACGGAGAGTGAGTGAGTTTTTAGGGCTTAAAGTCGCGCAAGCCACAAAGACTAATTCGCGGCTGAGTGAGTGAGTGAGTGAGTTTTTAGGGCCTAAAGTCGCGCAAGCCACAAAGACTAATTCGCGGCTGAGTGTGCCTGCACTACATGAAAAAAAACTAAAATGTAACGTTGGACAAAGGATGCAAACTGGTCTACGGGGCAATATAAAGCTAGGACATGCAGGAGACGCTGCACCTTCATGCTAATTTCTCGAACTCCCGGTTACAAAAAAAGTGTAGAAAACAAATGACAATTACAACTAGGTAAAACAAAGATAAATACTAAGCGCATATACAGCAAATATTGCAACTTATCATCTCCTAGGCGCAATAAACCAGTTCGCAGCATATGCCCAACATCACTTATTCCTAACCACTGGTAGTGCAGACGTGAGTGAGGGGTTAAAAAGAAGAAATATAGATGAAAGGGCCGAACTCAGAAATCAGCTGAGAGAAGCTAGGAAGGACAGAGCGGCTAAATTCGGGAGGTTTTAAAGAGAAAGATATAGGTGAATGGGCTGGTGAGGGATAGACAGAGGTAGGAAGGAAGATTCTTTAGTTGCCAATGAAGACAACATGCCAGAGAGGGGTGCGTTGTGAAGGTCTTCAACATGACAGGTGTTCAGCAGCACCAGCAGGGCGCTGCGAACAAAGCCCGCCAGGCTGAAGGCCAGGTGGCGGGAATCCAGTGAAGTCGGCCTTCAGAAACTGACCCTCAGATGTCTCACTGGACCAAGGCAGACACGACGGAGAAACTGGCAAAGAGTCCTTACACATTTTGACGCCAAAACAACGTCCGATCCCGTTCATTCGTCGACGTCGAGATTTCACTGAACCCGCTAGAACTTCTCCATCCAACTTAAACTTCACTAGAAATGGTCTGCTGCATTTTTAACCCTTTTTGGCGGGTGGGGGTGGGGGCGGGGATGGGGGTAATTTGTGTTTTGGTAATAATCTGTAGCGACGTAGAGCAAGAGAAAGAAGTAGGTAGGGTGTAGCGGGTACTAGCATCGTTACCGACATGTATTTGAATACAACTGACTGTCAGAAGGACTAAGGTGACATTTACACGGCAATACAAAAATCTAAAACTGGATGCTGTTGTTTGGGTTTTTTTTCCTTCTTCTTCTTCATTTTTTCCTGGTTTTCTTCGTGCTGTGTGGTGACGTCTAGTTCATGGTGGAAACAGGGCGAGGTTTTCTCTGTCGGCCAACATCCGTTCATCTTCCAGTGGGTAAAGGCAAGGGTCAAAGGTCATGGTACAGCTCATCTGGTAAAACTAGAGTAGGGACAGAGTTTACAGGTTCCATTCCCAATTCAGTATCATTTTATACAGACCCTCTTTCTCCAGGTTGCCCTTTACTGAAATCACTTTTCCTGCGACCAGAAGACGCTTCACTCCAAAAGAACTTACTGTTGATATGCGCGGCTGGTACTTTTTCCTTTTCATATTCAGCACCTACAGACAAGTTTGTTAATAATGCGGGCATTTCAATTTGTCGGTTTCTCAGGACTACGGCTGTATGTATGGGGAAAAATGTTCATCATAGAAACGGTCAAGTACAAGTTTAAACAAAACATAGCCTGCAAAGATATTGGCACCTTCAATGGAATTCGTGTGTAATTACTGTCTCATCTTCTGCCTAGTACATGCAGTTTGCAGTCCGGTAACAAAAACAGAGCAAAATACAAACAATGAGAAAACAATCCCAGCGACGTTGTCAGAAGACTGTAAGGTGTCGGCATCAAATCTGCGCTGGTAGTTTGCAACGGCCCAGCTCACTGTGCGTGCGTAGTTTGTAAAACATGGTTGTTTCGAATTCTTCGACATTGTTTAAAAAATGTTCACATATCAGGCTAACGAAAAACCGCCTTCGGCTGCTATTGCTACGGTGTCCTCGGAGTAAAAAGTGCACCGTTATCATTTCCGGGCAAATATGATTTTTTATTCCCGTGGGTTCTGTTGCTGTTGTTGTTGTTGTTTTGTTGCCTTGTACTGTTTATATATTTGTAAGGGTTTTTTTCTCCCCTGCTTTTCGTTTATGCAGTTTACTCATCCAATTTCAAGCGGTCTCTTCAAACGTGCAGGAAAGTAGTTGTGACACTGATCGGGTGTCAGTGCATTACCATGTTACTACAAGCAGTGCAAGGCGTGATCTGGGTCCGTAGGTCGTACGGTTTGATGTCATTTCCGGCCATTTTTGTCCGTTGCCCGGAGGCGCTCACGATTCACGAACCCTAAACAGAGACTGGTAAACTGTCACGGACGAAAAACAGTAGGAGCAGCCTATTTCAACCACAGCACAACACTGGTTGGCGGTTCGCTCCGCGGTCCTTTTGTTTATGTGCATTTTTGTTCTCCGGCAATGAGTCACGTGACATGTATGTGTGTGTACTGTGTGCAGCAGCCCATGTCGGCGGTGAGTCACGTGACCTGGCTATGTGTGTGTACTGTGTGCAGCAGCCCATAGTCGGCAGTGAATCACGTGGAATGTGTCTGTATTTGTGTGTGCACTGTGTGCAGCAGACCATGTCGGCAGTGAATCACGTGACATGTGTCTGTGTGTGTACTGTGTGCAGCAGCCCATGTCGGCAGAACGGCAGATGGTGAACCGTGCCCTAGCCCGGGTGCTGGACATGACGTACGAAATGTTCCGGGAGCTGGGCGCCAGCAAGAACGAGCTGAAGGAGCTGCACCAGAAGCGCAGCATCATCCAGGCTTGCTACTTCCAGGCCATCTCCTGCTACTAGCCGCACGTGCTGCACTGGGTCATAGCGTGGTGCCTACAGTACACGTCATGTCAGCTACACCAGACTGTCAAGAAATTAAAGCCGGTGTCAGTCTTTCCTGCCACAAAATCAGCGTCCCTTACCGTTTTACTGCCGGATTTTTCCTCAAGCCACCCAGAAAACATTTTGCTGACAGTTCACAAACACATGAAAACGTAGACAACCTGTGACAAATGTAAGTGAAAGATAGGTAAAATCGTGATCCGTAAAAGCACAGCTGCTGGGGCGATGGGAACAAGATGGTCTTACTTACAGTGCAAGACAAACAATGACCAACGGGAAGCGCCATAGTGGAGGGACAGCGGGAGGTTCAGGAGGGTAGGAGTGCAGGTTTATTAGAAGTGAAGGCCGGGGGTGGGGGGGGGGGGGAATAGGCCCTGATAATACTTACAGATCAGGACAGAACATCACGATAAATGACCTTAATGGCTCAGTTCATGGACATGTTTCGTTTTGTTTCGGTAGCGTTTACTGTTGTAGGTTTAGAAAATGTTTAAGACGTATTTTATGGTGGTCGCCACTTTCCAAAGGGACAGTTTAAGGGTTTGGGCATCACGTTATTGTCTCAGCATGTTACTGCCGAATCAGGGCTGTTACTTCCCTTTCGCGGTCGGATACAAGTGTAAAGCGGGCGGAATAAAATTGCGAGTATGTTGTGGCTCTTTTGTCTGTTTGCTTTTCAAGTAGTCGTTTGGTTGGTTGCCTCGTTGGTTGAGTGGATACTAGCCGCTTGTTTGTGGCGTGCAGGTGTTAAACATGTTCTTACCAACACGTGCCGCATGACAAAAGCCAGCCATCGCTAAAATAAATGAGTGCCCCCCCCCCCCCACCCGCTCCACACACGCACACGCGCACTCACTCTCTCTCTCTCTCTCTCTCTCTCTCACACACACACACACACACACACACACACACACACACACACACACACACACACACTCACTAGCGTAGGAACCGGGGGATCCCACCCACACACCCACCCCCAGCCTTGGGGAGGGAGGAAAGAGTAGCTGCTACACCAGCCTCAGTCCTATTCTTCGTGGTAAAAATGTTGTCACGGTCTACAAATACCGCAGTTCCGGAACAAAAAGAGTTTCCGCTAATTACAAAAATCTTAAATCTTTGCAATCTGGTCCATTTTGAGAGTATAAAGATTTAGCTGTCAGATTGCGAAGATTTTTCAAAAATGCCATGGGATCCCTCAGCAGTTCGGCGCTTCCTCTTACAAATCATTTTGCTATTTTTTCTTCCAACGAATGCAAGCCCTGCAGCAGGTACATGTTGAAAACAAAAATGGCAAGTTACTCTGAACGATGCATGTATGTTATACTGTGAGAATACTGTGGTAACATTTGGTTGAATATCTTGTTACAGTTTGAGAGAGGATCTTCAGTACGACCCCTGAACTAATTAATCTTCATCGGAGCAATCCCCCACCCCCGCATTGGTTTTCCGAGCGTCTGCCGGCTGAATTCCGATCTCCCTGGGCAAAATAGCTTCCTCACTCACACACACACACACACACACACACACACACACACACACACACACACACACACACACACACACACACATCTCACAGCCCCTATAAAAAATTGAAAAAATTGGAAACACATGACAGAATGCACTTCCGATAGTGTCAGTATTAAGATGGGACTTCAGTGGGACCACGGTGAAGTAAGCAAAATAAAAACTTGTTCCATTGAGTGTTTTCGTTAATTGTATCATTATTCCAATGAGCCCAGTCTACGTCAATATTTAATTTGTGTAAGAAAACCTCTCTGTCGAAGCCATTATCAAAGAATATCAATACCACCAGAATCATCTGTCAAGGGTGAGCCGGTGAAATTCAATTTTAGTTTCAAATTGCTTTCATGTTACTCGGGGCAATCAGAAAAAAATTCTCTGAGTTCATTAAACGTCTCCTCGCAATATTTCAGCCAGTGTCTGCTTCAGCACAAATCATTCTAATCTGGTTAAACGGCGTGCTCACCTTACAACGACGAACTCGCGTTGTGTTTACAATGACTGCACACTAGATACTGGAGCGGAGCAAAATCGACATTACACTTTAAGAGTGTGATCACTCTGCCTCTCACAGACTTTCAGACTTACAGCCGCCAGATCCAGCAATCAGATCACGTTTCTGTCTCGCTCACCAGAAAACCACGTAACGCCAAAGGGCGGCCCTCGCTAGACCTTCTAAAGGACAATCCCAAACTGTGTCAGTCTCTAATGGCACAATCTGTTTCAGTGAGAGACGTTTTAAACTAGGGTCGATAAGTAAACGCGCCTGGGTGACCGTAGGAAACATGGAAGCAATCCGCAAAGCTGTTACTGTAGATGAGTTGATCTTTTTGTGTCGTTTGGAGTCCGTGTATCCACGACGTTCGCTGGATCCTTCGCACATTAAACCCGATGTGAACAAAAACGTCATTATCCTTTAAGGAATGTGCTGGTGAACTGTCAGACGGGTCTCTCGCGGCATGCATGTCACCCACATCACCTAACTGACTTCACACTCGTGCAAAACGAAACTGGCTTACGTCACACAAAACACACGCGGCTATTTTCTGTTCACACAATCAACAACATTATTACCGACTGTTTGTTTGCTTGACTGATTATTTGGACAGAGTGCGGTTCGGGGTTGTCGAAAAGTCAAACTTTTAACCTTTTAAGTGTCAGTTTCACGGGAGATGGCATTTCTAAATATCTAGTATCAAACGATCTAATATGAGTTTGACTTTGTGTTTTATTCTCTGTGTGTGTGTGTGTGTGTGTGTGTGTGTGTGTGTGTGTGTGTGTGTGTGTGTGTGTGTGTGTGTACAAATAGTACTACAAATACGTCCCATCCGCTTGTAGTCAACTGTTCCTGAAAATATGTTGCTACGCAAGCCTGACATCAGCATCCACCAAGTAAAAAAAAAAAAGAACTAGTGAATGAAAGTCAGTCATGTCGGGCGTTACACATCTCAAAAGCCAGCATGTCGCACACGTGTACAGCAAAGTAAGTGGCAGCTTGAAACACGTGGAACAAGATCGTAATGTTCATGCTGTTCACTGTGAAAGTAATCTGCTTCCCTCAAGTCTCCTTCCTAACTCTGTTCAAGATCAATGTCGCCATGTGTTGGCGGACAACAGCTGCACGTGCAATCGACTTTTGCGACACGTTCACCACTCTCTCTCTCTCTCTCTCTCTCACAGCGGGACACGGTGTAAGACAGTGAAGGTTCCGTACAAAATGTGAAATGGATTTAATGTGTACTTTTTATATTATAAACTAGAGAGTGTTCGTGTTTGGTGCATTAGTTCATCCGTCGGCATTACAGTCGGTTTGTGGCAGGTACACCGTCTGAAAGTTTGTTCCTAGCTTAACGTCAGTTATCAGTCAAAAAGTCTTCTCAGTTTCACCGACTGTCCATTGTACTGAAAAATCAAACGAACCGGACCTGTCTATATTGAGCCAGGCAATAGGGTTTAACTGAGTAGACCGGCGGCCGGCTCAGTACGTGATTGGATATCGAAATACTGAACGCTGCAAATTAAAATGGCTGGATCACGTCTAAGATGCTTAATGAATCTTTTGCTAGTTTCCTCTTTTCTGTACCCAAGTTTGCCTGGTATAAAATGTCAAGATTTTGACACCGGGGATGAAATAAGTGATGTTAACATGGACGCCGTGAGACCACAAGAAGCGGGAGACGCACTGGACGAGGTAAACATAGATCAGGTTATGGAAGAAGACCTGGCAGACGAATTAGAGCCGAGAGAAGACGAAACGTTGGAGGAAACGGTGGAGGAGACGGCGGAGAAGCGGAAAAAGTTTTTGGACACCGTGGAGCTGCGACAAGACGTGTCTAGGAACCGATCTCACACTGGCGACTACCATCATCCTTACCACAAGCCGGACATCGTTAATGACAGTAGGTGCCTTCACTCACTCATCAATCATGAATATACCACCGCACCCGCTGGTACGATCGTTTCAAAACTGGCAAACCGTTTCTGTCCCGGCTTTCAGAAAAAAATATCTTTTCAGGTCAATGGTCTTTTTAAGGTATTCGTGGCAACAGATTTCGAAGCAAAGCGATAGAGCTTTATAGAATCAAGCATCGGTTGTTGTTCACTCGTTGTCCATAACCACCGAATTTAGTCAAATATAAAGCCCGACATTCAAGTAAATTCAAATCACATCACATCAATTAAATCTGATTTTATACGAACCACAGAACATCTGACAGCAATGTAGTGTACCAAACTCTGGGGTTCATTGATTTTCACATCTGTGCAATAGTGATACGATTAACGGTGTCAAAAATAGAACAAGCTTCTGGTTCTCCAGTTTCGTGCAGGATTATGTTCTCCACTGACACACTTGTACAAAAACGACAACAGAGTCCCCGGTAAAGTCGAAAACAACAATTAAACGAGAAATGGGGGGGGGGGGGGGGGGGGAAAACAGCTGAGCCCGCACACTCAGTACAGTCTTTAATACACCAAACATTGTGGACGGACCACACACTCTCCATGACCTTCCCTAGAACACACACACACACACACACACACACACACACACACACACACACACACACACACACACACACACCATGCGTTATTTCGCAAGCAAGTCTCATTTCAACACAGTGATGTGTTTTACCGTTTATACGAAAAAGATCATGACACTTCAGAGTCAATTTTATTTTAAAGGGACGGTAAGAGTGTATAATATCAATAGCAAAACCTTACGGGCAAACCACCATTGTGCAAAATGCAGACACGGTGTGTGTGTTGCTTACAGTCTACTACACTTACCGCCGATTCCGCAAGATGAGGCTGGTGAGACACGGGTCATTCTGGATGGGAACCAACGACCCTAAGTCTGAGACCGGCGAGTACCCGCTGAGGGAGGTACAGGTCCGCAGCTTCTACATCGACATCTACCCCGTTATCAACGCCTTCTACTGGTGAGTCTCTAACTCGTTATCAACGCCCTCTACTGGTGAGTCTCTTACTCGCTATCAACGTCCTCGACTGGTGGTTCTCTAACTCGTCATCAACGCCCTCTACTGGTGAGTCTCTAACTCCCCATCAACGTCCTCTACTGGTAAACCTAACTCGCCTTCAATGCCCTCTACTAGGGAGTCTAACTCATCAACGCCTTCTACTGGTGAGTCTCTAACTCGCTATCAACGCCCTCTACTGGGGAGTCTCTAACTCGCTATCAACGCCCTCTACTGGAGAGTCTCTAACTCGCTATCAACGTCCTCTACTGGTGAGTCTCTAACTCGCTATCAACGTTCTCTACTGGTGAGTCTCTAACTCGTCGTCAACACCCTTTACTGGTGAGTCACCGTTTCTGTCATCGTCATCTCATGCCGGCGAGTCAGATTCCGTTATCAGCACCTAATGCGGGTCAGCTGTAGCTAGCGGAACTTAACAAAACACTGACACCAGTTTCTTTAATACTGAAATTTCTTGCCATCTCGGCAGGCATGGACCGACATGTTAAAATGTAATGCGCTCGTTCAAAAGAATCCAAGAACAGTGTGCGCTTTCCGATCATCACAACCAAAATTTCCTCTAAAATTCGTACTTCTTTTTCTGCCATGGTAGAAAATCCTCCAAGCCAGTGTCGGCGCCGTAATACTGCTAAAGGTCTTTACTTTTTATGGAGGCTGATTTTCTCTCTATTGACCTTGCAAGACCCTTGTGGTTCTAGTTTGCTTTGCCCGATATGAAATGTCAAGACTTTGACACCAATGAAGAAATAATCTACCTTTAACATGGACCTACGCTTTCGTGAATAGCTAGTCACGTTCCACTCCACACAGATACCACACTAAATGTGATGGCTTGTTTGGACCCCATCTGTCGGTGTACAAGCTCCCAACAATTTACGTGAGAAGGCGAGCGGTTAACGACTGTAACGTGTGGTTGTGTCGAGTTCAGGTGTGTAGAGTGACATTAGCGTCTGCTGTTGCAGGGCATTCCGCGCTAAGAAGCGGTTTGTACGGAGCGAGGCGGAGGTAAAGGGGTGGAGCTGGGTGGTGGAGGCGTTCGTCAGCCCGCAGACACGGGAACTCTACTCCACGCCCGGACCCACGGGCTGGGTGGCCGTGAAAAAAGCACGCTGGGACAGGGTGAGTATCGAGGAAACATTGACCCGTAGGGTCAGAGCACTAACTGACACTGAACTATACCCACCACCAAATACTCAACAATCAAATTGTTCTTCGGGTCTTCGTCCAGCGCTGAACGTGATAGCTCGACATCCGTTCAATCTAGATACATTTCCTCATTTCCTGTTTTGTGCGACAGTAAGGAGTGGACAATGGTCACACAACGCCTGGTCTGTCATTAGCCCTGGTCAGGAAGATAATAACCAACCTTTTCTCTCTTGACTCTGCAAGTACTCAGTTCTAACCCTAGGGCGACCTTGTTCACAACATTCCCAGACAGTAGTAGCTGCCGCCGTCAGATATACGTCAAGATAATGAAGAGAGATTTCTTGTTTCCTAGCCAACGGCAGCTCCACTGAACACTTTCATTGTAAGCTACAGAAAAGGGCAGTCACAAAAAGATCTCCATATTATTGCACTGAAGGCTGGGGAAGAGGTGTGATAAAAAGACAACTGTGTGTCAAATTACACTCAAAAGCTTGATAGTATTACACACTCAGCTCGAGCCCATAATCACGCGCTTATTGTTTTCAAATGTCGTTCAAATGTAATCCAGTGGTGGAAGCGTTCTTGGCATTTTGACGGTGCATGTTACAAGACATTTGAGCAGATTGCTTTCAACCTTTATAAAGCACAACTTGTTTGTGTGCCACTCTGACAATACGGATTTCCTCAGCAGCTGCCCCTCAAGTTGGTAGTAGACTCCCTTGAGGAGTGGGGGCTGGGAGTAGACTCCCTTAGGGGAAGAGCTCACGCTGTGTAATCCCATGATCCCGTGACCGGATGCACAACCAGGGCCCGGGGATACAGCCAAATGCTACGATACCCACGGGGTAAACATGCTATTGATTCAATACTGCCCACGTCACAAACTGATTTTATGGGGTTTTTTTTATTTCTTTATGTATGAGGGCGTGAAAAATATCGACCGTTTGGAAAGAAAATAGCCCAAATCTGAAATGTCAGAGGCCCTGCATTTTCTAATCGCAGTGTCTGTCGCAGTAGTTCAGTACCAAATCAGTGGATTCCCCGCTTTGTTTGCTGATCTGCTGCTTGTTGTTCGGGGAAAAAAAGCTGTCTTTACACGATGCACCAAATATGTAGCTTTACGACCTTCGTCATTTACATGGCGGGCTGGTGTCATCGGAAACCAGGGCTACGTGACCTTGCTGGCAACGTAAACTTCAAACAGGCTTCGCCCCAACAGGAATTCATCCCGAAGTAAACCTGCTGGGAAATGCCTACGACCACGCGTGCATCCCAAAGTGTGTTAAACATTTCAATGCAAAGACAAACAAAACACTCAAGAATTATATATATATGACGGATTTTGTACACACAAAAAGCAAATTGTTCGACATTTCATTATACAGCGTGCAGTTTTCATTAACAAAGTAATGTTTTTCACTAACCTGCCAAGCGCCCCATGTTACAGTTGCAACACGACGCTCGCAAGAATTAGAGAGTCGCGGTCATCTCCGCCAGTGTCATAGCGCTTGCCACAGGCTTCAACCCCTCTGTGTATACAGAAGCTGGAAGCAGGTTAACGGGCAGGTCCAGCCACATACCGAATGATGTCCATCAGAATACACCAGTACACCACTTGTGAATATTGGAATACACTCAGTCAAATCAACCATTTCGAATGTGTGACGGCCATGTTTTCCTGATCTGACAGCGAATTTGTGCCATGTCCATTACACACAATAGGAAGAACTGTGGTCCTCCAAAACTGGTCGGGAAAACTCAACGATTATCGAAACTTGTCTGTTCAAACGGGTTTTCATCAGTATCCACTTTCAAAGTCTAAAAACCAGGGCAGAACTATTTTGACAATCGCCGAACTTTTAAACAAAATATCCGTGTAGTTCGCTCGCTTTGTGCTCGCACTGCCGGCGTAATCAGTGTCTTGCTGGACATGTTTCACGTGTTCGGACTGGGAAAAGCGTGCAAAGTATTGTTCGTCGTTTAAAAACAATTTCTAAAGGCCATCGCTATTAAGAGTCATGTGCACGATTCTCGCGTGAAGTAATAACTGCACGTGTTTGGCATACACAGTGTGGACAGTGTGAAAAGGGATGGGAAAGTCGAAAGACAATTAACAAGAGAGGTATGACTTGAGAAAAGAGTGGGAACAAAGACTATAGCTTAGTCTATAGGCTTTATATATGACGTCAAAGCAAAAATAAAAATTATAGTCTGCAAATGTTTCAGACATATTTGATATGGTTATTTTGTTTAAAAATTCACGGCTACAGTCGGGGGGGGGGGGGTAAGGGTTTGTGTGATGATGACGATGATGATGATTAGGACGATCTATTCTGGTCAGCCGGAGGGTCCAGACAGCAGCCTGGATGACCGGTGGACTCACCCCGTGGTGCACGTGAGCTGGATGGACGCCAAGCGGTATTGTGAGTTTCACGGCAAACGGCTCCCCACGGAACAGGAGTGGGAGTATGCCTCTCGCTCAGGACTAGTCGGTGGGTAGACACAGTTTGTGCGCACGCCAGATAATACAAACTTCTTAATAAATCAGTTGTCTTGCTGTAATTAACCGAGTTTGATTTGTGTTTAGGGATACATGGAGCTGACATTGATATTGTCTCAGGAGTAACTCATTCCTTCTGTTTGTTTTTTGTTGTTGTTGTTTTTTGCTGCTACAACTCTTTGCCGTCTCCAGTGGTGTTCCTCCCTGGTAATGGGTGGAATCCACTGAGGGCTCGGAAGTTGGGGCAATTTTTATTATGCATGATGATGAAGATGAGGGTGATGGTAAGATGATGCTATGGAGGTCCGTGTGGTTTGGGACTGCGGGACACGGCCGCATTCCACGCTTCCTGTTATAAATATCCCGGCATGAACCAGGCCCGGGAACTACGGCACCTGCGGTGCCGGCCGTGTAATCATCCACATCATAAGACGTGTCATACTAAGGGAAGCGCCCCCAAAGTCGCACCCGTGAAGTGGGTGAATCTCGGCTGTGTGGCAACAGCCTCCCCATTGGGCCCATAGCACAACCGCTCTGGGTAGGAGCCGACCTAGGTAGGAAAAATCCCGCTTGCCTCGGCTGGGACTCGAACCCGGGTCTCCCGGTCCATAGTCCGAAGTGCTAACCACTACACTACGGGGGCCGGTCTCTGTTTGGTTTTTCGATTGATTAGAAGTTTAACGTCCGTTTCCAGCAAGTAAGATGATATCAAAGAGCGGACAACAAAGACACAGCTAGCACAAGGTTTGGATCCAAGCCAGGAGTCGAACCCACCACCCTGACGTTCATTCTCTGTCACTGTTCCGGGCATATGTAGTGGGTTGGTGTGTGTTTGGGAGTTTAACGTCTTTTTCCACCGCATATGGGTGATATCAAGAACGGGGCAACGAGAAAAAGACCAGTATAAATATTTGGCCCCGAGCGGGATCCGAACACACGACCCGAGCATTGAAAGTCCAACGCTCTACCATTCGGCTATCCCGGCTCCACGGCATATGTGGTGGAAAAGGCCATTAAGCCTTAATACACCCACCCACACCCACCCACCCTGTTTCCGGTTAGAGATGAATTCTTTATCATCATCATCACCATGAGATTTTTAATACAAAATTTCCAAAATAATAGATCACTGGAGTCATATAAATGTGATAGCCACCACCAGCATGGGTGAAGAGCGTTGTGGTGGCAGAAGATTAACCTGGAGATGGAAAGGTCACCGGTAAGAGTCACAATGCGCTACTGACAGAATCTTCTCAGCTTCGAAAGAACCGTGGTGGTCACAATGCGCTAAGACCTGAAAACACCTACCTACCCTCCAGCTGGCTCAGTTATAACCACTTGGTATTTCTGTCGCGTGCAAGGTAACCGCTTACCAATTAGCTGACCGTCAGTTAATAATTAATCTGACAATTTGTGGTTTCCTTTCTACCTTTATCGGCATTGTCCCGGCTTTAAAAACTTGAACTGACCTTTACATTACTTTGTAGCCGAGGAGTACCCATGGGGAGACAGATGGCAACGTCTACGCGCCAACACGTGGCAGGTCAGTGCACTGCACGCGCCGCCTTGTGCCGTCCATCGCTTGTCCACTGTTCGGTCCTCACAAATATTTGTTGATGCATTGATTCATGCTTGTGTCGGATGGAGTTCATTGTGATCGGTGTTTTGTTTGTGCGCTTATAAGCTTTGTTTGGCTATTTGATTTGCTTCTGTCTGTGCTCTGCGTGACAAACGACTTAGGAATTTCAGTTATACACCTTGCCAGTATACATGTTGATTAACCAGGGACTCTGGGACTTTTACAGCAGCGCGAAACACAATCACAACGTATGTATCTCGCGTAAATTTGTTAGCATTATTACTATTTTAATAGCCGTTTTTGTTTTTTGTTTTTTTCAGTTTCTTTGCCACATAGGTGAAGGCAATTTAGATTCAAATGGCATTCTCTTTCTGTACTGTAGTTATTGTTTTCACGATCTATCTGTATGTCCTGTACAGGGCAAGTGGCCCCACGTGAACACTGAGGCAGACGGTTACAAATCTACATCACCTGTTGACGCTTACCGGCCACAGAACTTGCTAGGTGCGTCCCCCCTCCCCTCCCCCCCCACCCCCCCCCCCCAAAAAAAAAACCCAAAAAAAAACATACACAACCACCACCACCACCAAAACAAACAAAATCAACCCCTTCCCCCACCCTCACCTCCACCCCCGGCCATATAGTGCTGCTGAGAGGCAGACTTAACATCCGAGGTATAGCGACTCGTAGTGCCACTCATTTCAAATCATGGGTCTATCGAAACGTAGTGCTATCGATACGACCGATTGAAGATCGATACTTAGTGTCATCAATATGTCTCCTCTTTGATTCGGGAAAACTGTTGCTGCTGCTGCTGTCACTGGCAGTGTCGTTGTTGTTGTTGGCAATGCTCCATGTCGTTTTCTTGCAGTATTTGCAGCATCAGTGTGAAAGCAAACATAGGATGTAGTGTAGGCGTTTGCCCTGGACTTAGTCATATGCTTTTAATTGTTTCCGATTGCTACTGAGCCAAGCTGGAGTTGTGACAATGACATAACCTGACTATTGTGGCGAGGCAGGTCTGTACGACATGGTGGGCAACGTGTGGGAGTGGTGTCACTCCAGGTACTACGAGCGCCTCATCAGCCGGGACCTCCAGGCCCAGATGCACGTGCTGAAGGGCGGGTCCTATGTCGACTCTGTGGACGGCGAGCATAATCTGCCTGTCAGAAACGGACAGAGGTCAGAGGTCACTTTCGGAAACGTCTCATGTCTTTTCCACTTTTATATTATTATTATTCTCCTTTATATTCCTGTAGTGTTTAGATTTTTTCCCCTTTCTTTTCATATTTTCGTAGTTTAGCACCGGAAGTTCGAACATGGTATTTATGCCAAAACTTTCACCGTTTGAAAATAGAGATTATTGTCATTGTTGTGGTCATTGTCCACCTAAGGTATTTGTCAATGGCTGCCTGAAGCCCAACTGGAAGATCGAGGGTTGAGTTCTCCACAAGGTTCTAAGTTGTAAGACTCCTTCCATCAAGTGCCACATTTTTCGGAGTCACCTTCAGCTGGTGGTTTAAAGACAGTAAACAGACATCCACCCAAGCCTTCAGATAACATGACCGTGTACTTTAAAGTGATGAGCGCTGTCACCTCTGTCACAAGCACGCCGCCCCTTTCAAAAGCATTCATTAACTCCACATTTCTGTCTTTCCAGAACTGGACAAAGTCCCGACTACACAGCATCCAACGTTGGCTTCCGTTGTGCGCGCAGTGCACCGGAAATGGACCCACGCCCAAAGCCCAAGCCTAAACCCAAGCCCGTTGATCCTAAGCAGGGCAAGGTACCAAAGATCTACCGCAAACCACAACCAGACACTAAGTTAAAAGACGAACTTTAATGAGGGCACTGTCATTATTTTACATGTACATTCTCTGGGTAGACACAGTTAGGTTCGTATTAAGGACTTTTGTTTGTTTGTTTGTTCAGTTTAACTTTTCAGCGTTTCTTGTTTGTGAAGGCAATCTTAGAAAAGAATGTGTGTTGTATTTAGAGACAATTGAGAGTGCATGTCATCAAGGTTCACTGTGCTAGAGTCACCTCATCAGCTGAAATTCAGTGTCACGCAGACACTAATTAAACGGCTTTGTGGATTTCCCAGTAACAAGCTGATGGCGTACGTACTTTTAATATATATATATATATATATATATATATATATATATATATATATATATATATCTGTGCAAATCTATCCAGTCATGTGCAATCCTTACCGGGTGGCGCTGTTCATCAAAGTACATCACATCACAGCAAATCATTATATGTCCAACTGTCTCATGCCATCCAACTGAAGAAAGCTGTAAAACGTGTACCTGCTGATGCAAATAAGTACTTACAACCATCATGTGAAACAGGATGTGTGCATGTGTCTTGACAGCGACAGTTTATTATTCCCAGAATTAAACGCCATACAATGGATGACTCTGCTGTTACTACTCATTTATCACAAACTGGAAAAAGTGTCGTCCGTACCACAGATCACAAATTCAACAAGTACGCGACTTGCTCTCCTCTCTCCTTCCCTAGGACGGTAACATAATATGCATGACCAACACAAGGACTAGTCATTCAGGCGGCTGTCATAAATAAATAAATAAATAAACGACCTTTTACAAGCATCAACGCAAAGCTCCAAGCCGGCAAAGCATCGTAGACTGTTCCCTTGAGCCCAAGGACTCACAGAAAAAAAAGAACAACTACAAGCTATCACAGAACAAAGATGACAATGACAAAACTGGATAAAATAACAACACAACTATTAACTAGAAGTCATCACAGAACAAACAATAACAGCACTGATCAAATAATTTAGTAATACCCTGTGGCCTATCACAGTTCGAAAACTGACAACATTGTACAGAATAACCGTAATCAGCATGGCAGTGTGAAGCAAGCACTAAACAAAGTGTTTCCTCGTTCAGTCAGGCCGGCTGGGTGACCGTGTAGTGGAAGGGACACAACTCTAGCTGCCCCCGTGTTCTGTCCGCAGCAGGAGTTTCTGGGAGAGCTGGCACTCTCCGCGCGGGTTGCTGGCCATAACGACAAACTCGTACTGTGTGTCCGCCTCTAGTCCGAACACACGGTGCTCCTGCCTCCCGCACAGCGCCACCGCCCGCCACAGAGACTTCCGGTCACGTGGCCTGTAGAGCAGGTAGTGTGAAATGCTTTGCTCTGGTGCCACGTCATGAGGGCTAGGTGTGAAGACCCGGATGGAGGTTGTATAGGCTTTGCACATGCTCTCCATGATGACTGGCACTGGACAAAACACGAAGAGATGTGATCGTCAATACGTGTCCAGAGGCAGTGAGTATTTCTAATTAGCTGTGCAATGTCAAGCTGTGTCCAATCCACAGTTCAAGTGTTTAACGCTAGGGTGCCCCGGTGTGTGTGCCCGAGAGGGGCCCTGAAATCATTTGGAGTTTTGGAGCGACTTCCCTTTGGCATCTCTAATCTCTCGGGGAGAGTAGAAATTTAGAAAGTAGAAATTTCTCTATGAGACATTGCTTGACGGGACCAGAGCTGGAGAGGGAGCGCTGACCAGAAGGCGGTGGTAAAGAGTGAGATTATGTTAATTATCCGTGACGTACCAGGAACAACACTATCCCTGGGGCTGAGCGTGACACACTGCACCACTTCACTGTTACCACTATGGCCGGCCCTGTTAGAGGCAGCCGCGTAGAAGTAGTGGGTGGTCGCTCGATGCAGGTTCTCTAACAAGGCGACATGAGACAGGGAGGCGGCGGTGGGAGACAGACACGTCAAGTGTTCGTTATGACCACTGCGGCACGTCACTGTCTCCTGTCACACACACGTCATCAACAAACACTGAAATCTCATCATGATCCGTGAAATAAAAAGAAAACATTACACTGCTATAAAATAATAAGCAAGCTTGTTTGACATTTCATGAAACGACACAAAAGGATGTGTGTGTGTGTGTGTGTGTGTGTGTGTGTGTGTGTGTGTGTGTGTGTGTGTGTGTGTGAGAGAGAGAGTATAATTATATGAATTTAGTGATCTTAACTTCTTTATGTGTCTTATGCTCGCCCGCATGAATTGCCCTACGGGATAAAATAAAGTATTTTGACTTGACTTGACTTGACAAGCAAAAATGATAAAAAGAGAGACTGATATTGTGAGAGGAGAACCGGAAGAACGGGGAATACTTGTGCGCGGTACTGATGTCGTGTGTTAAAGAACACGCCTGTAGAAATCTTATCCTGCCGGGCAGGTATGTCATTCATAGTTAAAACAACGGGAACTTCATGCGATCAACTGTTTTCTTGTACACAGTTCTGAGGGAAACAACTTGAACGCTGACCAGTAGTCACGTGGTGATGTCGAATATTGAAGGACGATATACATCCCCGTCCAGTTTCCGATGTGCCTGAATCATCTCTCTCTCTCTCTCTCTCTCTCTCTCTCTCTCTCTCTCTGTGTGTGTGTGTGTGTGTGTGTGTGTGTGTGTGTGTGTGTGTGTGTGCAATACTCACTTCTATACCGAGGGCTTTCTGTTCCTCAGAGCAGTAATGTATGTGGTAGGTATCGATGACGTCAGACGTGCCCCGGGGCGGCGCCAGGAACAGAGCTACAGTGTCCACGCTGCGCGCGCACCTTGTGACGTCAATGGCGGGAGGGTCCGGGGCTGGAGGACAACAGCAGAATCGATAATTTAAATACAAAGTACAGATCGACAAGCCATACGACTGATCAGACAAGCCATATGACTGTTCTTCGTGTGAAAAAAAACATCACCGAAGGCATTCTCCAAAAGCGTTTACTTCCTTTTTCTTTATTGTGTTCGAACGGTATGTAGTCTTACGTGCCTCTAAAGCTCATTAATGTCAGGATTAAACGTTTACTCCACTAGACCCTTGTGATACGAGCCAGGAAACTTGATACTGGGTTCATGACTACCCGTGCATGTTTTCTACAAGACACGGCTATATTCTGAGTGAGGACGTACGGTTGAGGTAGTGAATGTCCCGCAGCATGGCCTGCTGACGCCGGAGATCCACGATTCTACCACTGCATGTCGCCGTGACCGTGTTCATGTCCAGCTCAAGGTCGTCACGCACCGCACCACACGCCTCACAGTCCACATGGGAATTTATCAGGCTGGGGAGATGTAAAGTGGCAAAACTATTATTGCCGATATGTAGAGAAATACACGTTCATACAAATTCCACATTACACTGAGCAAACGTTTCAACAGTCCTTGACTGAATGACACTCAACACGTTCTGCTCTTCTTCCGGAAAAGGCAACAGGGTCGCAGCGTAAAGTAAACAATCAAAGGTTTTCCATTTCAAAGACGCTAAAAGAGATACACCGTACTACTGTTTTTCTTTTCGGCTTCCGTTGTGCGCGCAGTGCACCGGAAATAGACCCATTGTTTTGTTTCTGTTCTGTTTGGGGTGGGGTTTTTTTTTTTCGTTCGTTCGTTTGTTTGTTTTTGATTTTGTTTCTTTTTGTTGTTGTTGGTGATGGTTTTTGTTTTTGTTCTTTTTTTTTCTTTTTTTTTTCAGTGGGGGGGGGGGGGTTGTTGTTGTTGTTGTTGTTGGGGGGGGGGGGGGGGGCGGGGAGGGGGCAATTGTTTTGTTTTTTGTTTTTTGTTTTGTTAGACATTCATTCCAGTTTAGAAAGAGAGAAGATCAACTTACCGCTCCGTCAGCGCCGGAGAAATCTGGAACACAGCAATACCACAGTTAAACACGACGAAGAAAAAGAGAGAAGAAAAATAAAATGTGACATTTTTGACTGAATATTACACGTAAATAGATTTTTAATAAAGCAGAATCGCCGCGATATTCGGAGGGGGAAACGTGGACAAAAGGGAACTGCTCATGTATGAATTAGAAGTGATGGTGGCAAAATCAACGACTGTTTGTCTAACCTGTAGTATTGAGGGAGTGGTGCCTGTCTCCAGCAGGGTAGTGGCGTGACGTCCCAGACTCTGTGACGCGCTCAGCACCTTCTCGTACACGTCCACCACTTCTTCCATCTCACTGCGGCGCATGCGCTCTTCCTGATCTAGGTCGGCCAGAAAGAGACTGCGCTTGTTTTCCACCTCCGCGAGTAGAGAGTCACACTGCATGTTGATTTCTTCTTGTCGTCGTTTGTAGCTCTCCTGCTCACAATGACAAATAAAGCGAACGAATTCTACTATGAGTATTGACACAATACTGTCTGGTGAAATAAGGGGATAAGGTCAGGAGATGTAGACGGTAAAGCACTACAACATAACGCTGAAATCCTGGGTTTAATCATATGCACAGAAAAAGCGACTTTGTCTGACGATTAATACCTTTAAGAAACGTATCCTTCATATTAAACTTAGTTAAATGTGCATAACTTCAACCTCCGCACAGGAAAATAACTAAACACGGAGAAAACAACTTTACCTCCATCTCCTTCATGTTACGCCGCTGACACTGCAGTGACGACACCACCTTCAGCTGGCTATTCACCATTTTTTCCAAGTTCAGCGCAAGATTCTCCTGCACGGGGACAAAAAAAAAAATCAGGGTTTTTTGTGGTGGCCAGTTGACAGAAAGTGTGACTACTGTATTACTTATATGTTAACGCTTACTTTACCTCCCGTCTACTTCGGGTGTTTCAAACTCCCAAACACCAACCAACCAATCGAGACTTGGGTTCATTATTAGCATTTTAGCAGCTGTGGGGCGGGAGGGGGGTGGAGCTGACCTTAATATGAAGCACAGCATCCTCGATCCGTTCTGTCCTATGTGTCACGGGGTGATCCTGGTTCCCGCACAAGTCACACACACAACGCTGGCACTCGTGACAGTAGCGTGACGTCACTCCTCCGTGACACGAGCACGACGGGAGGTCAGAAGAAGTGATCTCTAAGAGCGAGTGTTCCCAGGTATCCGTGTCTGTGGAGTTCGATACGACAGGGAGCAGGGGATGGTGCCTTGGTGTGGCTGGAAGGTTGGGTGCTTCAGACGAAAGCGCCTGGAGAATGCTGTCTCTCAGCAACATGGTCCGGCTGTAGTCTAACTGTGAATGAGGACTTTCCCTCCGGGTCTGGCCAACAGGACTGATTGCACCAGAAGCACTAGGAGCGAGTGGTATAACATCACTGTCGTCCTGACCTCTCTTCGACTGTTTCTGACCCTTAGTAGCGTTCTGTAAAGCTTTCCTCCTCTCTGTCCGATATTTGTCTATGATACTCTCCAACGCGATCACCCTGGGCAAGCTGCCGATGCCGCCACTGATGTAGCAATTCTCCCGACACACGGGACAGCGGATGAAGTTGAAGTCAAACAGGTTCTCTGCGCATGGCGCGCGACACAGCACGTGTGAACAGGGAAGGATGACCGGGTGACGGAAGAACTCGAGGCAGATGGGACACTGAAGGTCATTGTAGACGTCGAGGGGTAGGTCCGGTACGCTGGGGGTCTGCCACAACACAAATACAATGTATACATTTCTTTTCGGTAAAATGATTATTGCTACTGACTTTCTCCTCCAGAACTCCTTTAGGTTAAACTGTGACGGAACGACCAAAAGCATATTTATCAAACTACGAAATTAAGAACATTAAGCATCAGCTATATATGCATACTGGTTTGTGTCAACAGACAGATAGCAGATTCAGCTATGGCACATTAGTCGTAACTGCATTAGTTAATGGCTCGTTACATTTGCATGAATAGTGAATGGTTAACTGCATAAGCAGAATGCTTGCTTCTGTTTATATGTAAGCTGCAGCCGGTGGAACATTTAAAACATCAGTCCAGATGATAAATAAATAATGCACTAATGTCAAATAGAACTAGAAAGAAAATATAGCTTCATTGCGACTAGTAGCACTGAACAGTAGCAACGCAACAGGTAACTTTAACATTAATGCAGTGGATCGAGTACAAAATAGTAGTTTTTTGTGATCGTGCATCAGTGATATCCAGTAACATCTTTCAACGAATAGTTCCGTGTACACGTTTAGAAGTTAGAAGTTTCTGCAAATATGCATTTTATTTAACGACTTCTTTTTTTTTTTTTTTTTTTTTTTTTTTTTTGAAAGGACATTGTGCACGTGACTTAAAAAGCTTCATTAGGTCGTGATCAGCGTCAAATAAATAATGCAGAAAAAAAAACAGACGAGTAAAATAGGTAAAGCTGATTTGTTCTGAAAGTGGAGGATTTAAAAATAGCCAAATGGAGAGACAGGAAATGTATGGAAATATTTGATGGTGCATAATACGACACAAGGAATACGACATGGTTTAATGGTATATTTCTTCTTCTTTCTTTCTTTCTTTTTTTTAATTGTATTTCTATTCCTGGACATGATAAATAAATGTGAATCTCTCTTTACAGAGTTAAAGCTGAGTGTCACAGAAGGGACCGTTACCATCTACTAGAATTATGTCTGGTAATTTATTACCGGTGACAGGGAGGGACGTGTGCATTATGATCAAAATCCCATACAAGCCGCTGTCAACTGAATCATGATTTGTGTGTGTGCTGAGACTCTCCAGGATAAATCCCAACACACACTCCTTCACTTGTAGGGCAAGGCGGGTGTTTACTCGTGACTAGCGGCGCGGACAATAAATAAGCCAACAATAAACATGCCGGCCTATGGGTGATAAGGAGCGGGGAGAGCCGTGGACATGAATACAGGCTTACAGCAGACAGGAGTGAAAAACCTACCATTATCTTCTTGGACACACGGCTAGCCTGTAGCTATGGTATAGTTTTTTGTGAATTATTGTTTCCCTCTTGTGTGTGAGTTTGTCCCATTCTGCACTGTGTGACTGTCAATGCGCCTGTCTGTCTGTTTGTCTGAACTGAGAATCTGTGAAACATGCCGAAATCAGAGTATGTGTTTCAGGCTGGACATTATTCACTTGGGATGATGTATGCATTACTCTGACAAACCATTTGCTGCTGGTGGTGTGTTTACGCACGGTATTGCACGGGCAAATAGAGCGATGGGAATACAATTATTGTGTTGCAGGTGTGTGCAATCCATCCGGAAATGGCCATGAGCTTCAACTGCCCACGGAAGTTCTTCAGCCCAGTGGAGAGGATGTTTCATCATCCTTCATACCTCTCTCTCTCTCTCTCTCTCTCTCTCTCTATGTGTGTGTGTGTGTGTGTGTGTGTGTGTGTGTGTGCGTGTGCGTGTGCGTGTGTGTGTGTGTGTGTGTTCGCTCCTCGAACCGCTGTGGGAAATCTCCGAAAGAAAAACAGTTTGTTTCCCCTTGCTTTACTGAACTACATCAAATGGCGAAGGACAGCCAGACTGCGGGTCACACCAAATCAAGCCGGTCATATTCTACGAAATTAATTTTGTGGTGGGCGAATGAATGGTTGTTTTGAGATTTGCCTTATGTCCACAAAAAAACGAGGGCACTGAAACAGGCCTGTACAAATTTAGACCCTCGGGATTCGAACCCGGGTCCTTCCGGTCTGACGCTTAACTGTTAGAACCATATGACTTCACGTGAGGCAAGGCAGTAAGCACTGATCCTGGCCATACACGGCGTTAACTCAGTTTATACTTTTTCTTGTACAGAAACCCTAGTTAGATATGTCGTATCGCTTGCACTCATGCACAAAGTGACAAAAAGTTACTGACAGAAGAGTCAGCCACCAGGCACCAGTGACGTAATATTCACATTAAATTCGGCGTCATGTTACTTCAAACTTACGTCACAGGCCTATCACTTTTTCTAGCTTGTTCAGTTGTATAGTCTTTATTGAGCGTTTTGGCGGGGGGTTTTGGCCGAGGAATGGTAGTGGTGAGTGAGAGACACGGCAATACACTAGTGAAAACTGCACCGCCACACAGTCGACGTTGCACAAAATGTATAACACCCATACCACTCGCCCCTCGCCTGTCGTCTTCAGCATGGTCAAGCTGCACGTGTCTCCCTGTTGTCCAATAAGTGACGTCAGTGAGGTCAACGTGGACAGTGTGTTGCTAGTTCCCGTCAGCCAGTTGCCGCACCGCAACATGCCGTCTCCGCTCCGTCACCCTGCACTGCACCATGTCGGCACACGGTGAACATTTTCGCTTTTACTCACTGAGGACTAGAAAGTGCAGTGCCAGCTATATAGTAGTGAGACCATGCCCGGGAACATACCCTCTCAACTGACGTATTTAATGCACGTTTAAATCAGCGGTTTACGTCAAGTTTCAGACATTGATTGCAGACATCGTTCACACTCGTAGGGTTTCTTGCAGGTTGAAAAATAAAAAAGCTAAAAAAGTAATGAAATTGAGATTTGTATTTTATTGGCGAGCCAGGCAGTAGGTCAAGCACAATGAATCTGCTCGGGGGCTTAAAGCAGAGTGTTGGTGACGAGACCCATCAAACGTGCAGGAAATACGCACCTGGTGTACATGTGTTGGGTGTACAAGAGGGGATTATTTCTCGCATAAGTCTTTAGTTGGGAACGGAAGGCTGCCTCTCGACACTATACACACCCCTTCCACGGCCAGAACTCAAAGACCGATTGTCCCGTTCAGTTTTCATGAAGATTATTTCACAGTTTTCACAAAGCGCAGTACATGTATTTCACAGCCTTCAGAAAACGAGGTACATGTATATAAAGCCTATCGATCAAAGTTATTCGCCCTTGCTGTGAACATTTACCTCCGTATTACCACTCGGGCGTTCTCTTTGTGGTCTGCACCCAGTGCCTCCCAACCTGCCTTGGTAAATAAAAGCTTTTCACTTCAATACCTCCAAAGACCCTACATTACAGTAATGTAGGGTCTTTGATACCTCTTTGTGGCGGGTCTCAGTTTCACTCTCACAGTGTCTGTGTTTTGTATAGGTTGGTGGGTGACAGTGTTCCAGCACTATCAATATCATCCGATCTGGTCTGCTCTGTATAACACCACACTGAACGGTGCCCATAGGGGCTATACGAGTGCCTATCGATTACATGATGTGTACCTGTGAACATCATGTTTACCTGATTGTGACGGCCCACCTCTACACGTTAGCGATAGACCAGGCACTACGTATACTACCTATTACGTGCACTCTTGCCTCAAAGTCAAACAATCCGGATACTGCCTTCAGTTATCAGTGACCAAAAAAAAAAAAAAAGCAAACAGAGACTTTTAACAGCATTCAAAACAGTGGGCAGATAACGGGACGAAAGTGAAACTTTCAGATTTCTCTGACATCTGTTTACACAAAACACCACTCAGCCTACGTATGTTTTCGTTTTCCCTAATCCCCAAACTCAAACACGTTCAAAAACTCCTGACACTGAGTTTGACGTTATTCAGCTTCGTTGTCTGCATGTGTCTACGTGACTTTAACAATGCCAGCTACATTTTTCCACTGGTCCCGATAAGCCGTGAGATCCAACTTGTATCAATCGACAGTTGAATGTAGTGAGGTGCTGTTCTTAACTTAATTGATTCTTGGCCGTAACCTAGCACTGAGAGCGTGTGTCTAGCGCGCCAAACGCTTGGAGTGGGTGCACCATACATTGTCTCCTGCCTTGTCGCTCAGCAGTAGATCACTTGAAAGGGTGGCAAAAGGATCGCACTTCAATATAGAACTTTTTTAAACATTGGCTGCCTGTTCTCGTTGTGCCATTTCTTACTTTGTAAACCAACAAAAAATAAAGTGGTCGTGCAACAGATTCGACATACAGCTTTAGCGAAGTAATATTTAAGGGCGTGCGATAAAAAAAAAAAAAACATTGTGAAATAATTGCACAGAGAGGCTCGCTGTCAATTAATTTTTCATTCCGTGGATCTCGTCTCGTGCTCTAAATTCAATTTACATCCATTTGCTGCCTAGCACCCTCGTCGCCACCAGTCGCCCTAAACAGCAATAGACACACACACACACACACACACACACACACACACACACACACACACACACACACACACACACACACATATATATATATATATATTCCACTGTAGACACACACATAGCTGAGGAACTAGTCTACCACTTCTGTCTAGGAGGAAGAGGCAAATCTTGCCGTTGAATATTTTTTCGAGTCCATTTCTAAACAACAAACGGCATTCAAAGTCAGCTACACCCCCAAGGTACAGGCAGTGACATCATGGCATTCACCACCAGCATCTGATGCCACTTCCAGCTCCTCCCAACTCCTCCCTCCACCCCCCCCCCTCCCCCACCACTATCACCACCATTACCCTCACCACCTTAACGCCATCCCATTCCCACAAACCCCTATCTCTAAACGAGCAAAAACAAATCACTGATATGTAGCCTGATTTCAGATATTTTTTTTAAAGTCTGCCGATATCTATATGCTCACCAGGTCTTGGTATGAAGCAGACAAAGTACACGGCAGTTTCCTAGTGATATGGCGACACAGTGTATTCAGTCATTTGTCGACATTTCACCTGTCGGAGACAAATGGTGCTATAAACGGTTGGCGGCAGTCCGGGTGCCGGGTAGACCGTCCCCTGGTTGCCCAGTAGCACCAGACCCGGACACTTGCCACAGTTTTGTAGACATCCAGCGCTAGGCCTACCGAAGTCTAGATATTGTCGTTCGTCACAAAGTGGATGAGACGTTTCTTTTAGGGTTTATCTTCCTATTCCACTATATTATTATTATTATTATTATTATTATTATAAGGGTGACATCAAAAACAAATGCCGCGACAAATTTGTAATCCCCAATCTGGAATCGAACTCAGGCCTTGAGCACTGAGACTCAAAACCAACCCTCAGCCAGTTTGACTGTCCAGGCAGAATCGCAGAATGAAAGAACAAGACAATTTTCTGAGGATCTGTCCAATCATTTAAAAATTAGGGTTTTCTTCTATAGCAACGTATTTTGTTGAAACACGCGATTCTCACAACACAACCAGCACAATGTCGACACTCAGAAAACGATAGAAGACAAGACGAAATATGTCCATTCTATATGCGTCCCACGTTTCCTTTCACTGCGAATGGTCTGTTAATGTATATCGGAAGTGTTTCGAAAAGCGCTATGACCCTCAACTGGACCAAGTACATGGATGAGTTTCAAATGCGATCTACAAACACACCACGAGGCTACCTGCCGCCACAAGGGATCAAGTTTCCTGCTGTAGATAAGACCGATATCCGTAGGACTGATGTAAGCAGCTGTGCACTTGTAGCGTAATATCGCAGTCGGCAATGAGTTAATCCACTTAGTTCCTGTGTAGCCGCTTACTAGTACACCCTCACTCCCCCCCCCCCCCCCCCGCCTCCGACCCGCACGGCTAGTCACACTCCACACGGCGCTGACCTCAGTAAAATCGAAACAGACTGGTTAAAAAAAAAGTTTTCCCAATCCGGTCTACTGAGAGGATAAGCTCGACAACAGTGTACATGGTTAATGTGTCATTCACTTTCCCCGCCCGCTCATGATTGAGTACATGAAGTTTGTGTTGTAGTTCCGATACTCAGCTGTAAAAAGTATATCAAGTATTCCTTATTCTTTCCTTACACGAGGGTCTACTTCTACCCGCCACTGCTATATACCCGTGCACCCCTGGCTGGGTGGCGATACCAGTAATTACCAATGATAATCCGACCCAAGAGCCCTTGGCAGATATGTATATTTTCCGCCAGTCGGAGAGCAAGTGGCAGTCGCCTTTTCCACTGAGCGCCAAAAGCAAAAGGACAAGTCAAAACATGGACTTGTTCCTGTCACAGGCAATCGAACCATCTCGATATACCAATCACGCTGAGGAAAACGACTTGAAGGCAAAACAAGAGTCATCTGTCGTGAATTTCCTGCTCTCACTCGTCGATACAATGGCCGTGGTAAACAATATTAACACACCGTACCGAAGATTGTCCTATGCATTGTTCAATTTCTTGAGGAAGGATGTGGAAGCCGGTATATTCACGATGTCACGAAAGGTTACACAGATAGCACATAGTCAGATCATCGTATAATTATCAAGATTTTGTCAGAAGAGTCATAGGATACTGTTCAGCAGCAAACATGATCTTTATTCATATGTGATCTGCTGGATGACAGTGCTCGTGGTCCTTTCAAGCCCCTGTGTAGTTCGGTTGCAAAATTTACATATATGATCATCATGTACATAAAGTTATCTCACGGTTTAGTGAAGACAACACCCCCCCCCACCCCCCTTTTTTTTAACCTGGTACTTCCTCGTTCTCCTTAATGATGTTTATGTTCTCTCTGCAAGCACTTAGGTTTTATGTTTCATGGTTTCATACTTCACGTCACAGCGGTCACTAGACAGACTATCTGCGTGCTTTTGATTTCTGTTGGTGTGATCGAAGACAGGATCAATATGTCCTCACGACAGTGTCCACCCAAGCGTGTCCAAGTGTGTCTACAAAGCTTTCGCTGCGCTTTTCGAACCAAGTCGCTAAACGCAATTACCGACGGTGAAAGCGAGGCGTCATTACATCCGTCATTAGATCGACCCGTCTCCGGATCCTAGTTACTAAGTTAGCCCTAATTCCTGCTTTGTCACGAGACTGTCACTGACATGCTAGTCCTCAACCACTTATCCAACTTTTCCAACTTATCCAACGGGTGTGTCTCGCCGAAATTTTTTTGTGTAGAATCCGTTTACAGTGTCTATACTAATGAAAACGTTTTCAACGTGGTAGTCATTACTACGGTAATTTCAGTGTACTACCTTTCCTCTGTGTGTGTGTGTGTGTGTGTGTGTGTGTGTGTGTGTGTGTGTGTGTGTGTGTGTGTTGTTGTTGTTGTTTTGTTGTTGTTGTTGTTTGTCGCTGTTGTTGTTGTTGTTTGTTGTTATTGTTGTTTGGTTATTGTAGCTGTTGCTGGTGGGTTTCTTTCTCTTTTATTTTTGTTGTTGTTTGTTTGTTTGTTTGTTTGTTCGTTCGTTTTGTTTTCCTGTTTTTATTTGTTTGTCTTGGATTTTGGTGTGATTTCAGTGTTGGGTTGGGTTTCTTTTAGCGGCGGGTGGAAGGGGAGATATTTGTGTGTAGGGTAATACAGACGCCTTGGTATGCGCAGAGGGTATGTAGTGGGTGGTATTGCATACGTGTATACAAAATGTGGGTATCACTGTATAGATATTTGATGTTATCGTTGTACTAAATCGTGTGACGTGTACGGTGTGAAACACGGGCAAACACTTTTACTTACATTTGTACTAAATCACGTGACGTGTACGGTGTGAAACACGGGCAAACACTTTTACTTACATTTGTACTAAATCACGTGACATGTACGGTGTGAAACACGGGCAAACACTTTAACTTACATTGTTAAATGTACACTTACATTAACTTAAATCGCGTGATGTGTACGAGTAACAACGACGTGAAACACAGGCCAGCATGCAGAGGGATTATACACAGTACCGTGGCTGGCACACAGATCGATGGGGAAACAATACCGGTGTAGGATCCGGTCCGGTCCCCCCTCTGAAGCAGTCCCCCGGGGGACCAATTCGTGGCAAAAACTGCTCTATAATGGTCCCCCCTTAGACATCCAGCCTCGTTTTCGACTGGTCCCCCTGGGCGATTTTGGTCCCCCCTCGCATCCAAAATAGGCCCCCTCTCGAACTGGTCCCCCTCTTTTCTAACCAATGTAGAGCTATGTCAGTATTTATTTTTAACTTTATTGTTATAGTGTGTGTCAACTCAGTAGAAAACGTGACTCTGGATCTCTCTCTCACTCTCTCTCTCTCTCTCTCTCTCTCTCTCTCTCGCCCCCCACACTTTCTCTCCTCCCCCCATCTCTCAAACACACACACACACACACACATTATGCACGCACGCACGCACGCGTGCACACTCACTCACTCACGCACGCACGCAAACACACACGCGCACACACACACACACACACACACACAGACCTCTTTCGTTATATGTATAATTATTTTCATTTTTGTACAGAGATGTTATTCAAGATGATCTTGAACTGGGTCAAGGTTACAGTGTCAAATCTAAACTTTTAAAAGTGATTTAACTTCGTAGATTTGCCGTTCTATGTAGCCTATACTTTTGTTTTTTTATTTTCTCTTTTCTTTTTTTTTTGTGGGATGAGAAAACGGTCGCCACTAAAAAACAAAAGTATAGGCTACATAGAACGGCAAATCTACGAAGTTAAATCACTTTTAAAAGTTTAGATTTGTTTTCTCTTTTCTTTTCTTTTTGTGGGATGAGAAAACGGTCGCCACGCTTCTTGACACGTCACGTGACTCGTGTCAAACATGCCTATAATTATAAGTACACGACAATTCATTCCGTACTTGGGCCACCGAGGTTGAGATATTTGCTGCAGCCACCCTGTTGGACACGCCCGTGTATGTGTTCACAAGAGAGGCTCCAGGCCGACAACCTAGGTGGCTGAAATACGGGCCAGTTTGGCAATCGGCCCCATTGAAAACAGACAGAGTAATTTATATAATGAATCTTGGACATCACTTTGCTCCTGTTTTTGTGTCACTCCTTAGACCAGAACTGTTAGTCTTCTGCTGTTTTTGTTGTTTCAAGGGTCATGATTTGAGACACTGGTACTCAGTCTTGACTGTCTACTTGAAGTACGCTGAAAGCCAAAGGTGGCAACTAGTTTTCATGTCATGGACACTTACTTAATTTTGAAGAAATATTTTTTCTATGGCGTTGTATAGAAAATATTAGATACTTGGTCTTTGATGTTATTCTCTAAATGCTATTTCCAGTTTTAAAAAAAATGACAGGAAATGTGGACAGCAAAAAAGAACCAATGCAAAAAAAACAACTGAAAGAAACAAGAACACAACCAAACAAATATATCTCACACACACAAAAATAACAACAAGCACATAAATCGGAAAAAAAAGAAAAAAAATGTTCCTATGGCCCTGTGCTTTTGGGGACAATAAAGTTTTGTAACAATAAAGTTAAAAATAAATACTGACATAGCTCTACATTGGTTAGAAAAGAGGGGGACCAGTTCGAGAGGGGGCCTATTTTGGATGCGAGGGGGGACCAAAATCGCCCAGGGGGACCAGTCGAAAACGAGGCTGGATGTCTAAGGGGGGGACCATTATAGAGCAGTTTTTGCCACGAATTGGTCCCCCGGGGGACTGCTTCAGAGGGGGGACCGGACCGGATGCTACACCGGTTTTAAGTTACAATGAAGCGCATTTATTTTTCATGTCTACATAGCAGTGAACTAGCGTCAGCATGAAACTTATAACGGTGACAGAAAAGCAAGCTAAAGGCTTCAAGCATGACTCGACGTGAGAATACAGACTTTCTGAAACTCCGATAAAACTTACAGGAGCCTCAAGCAAATGTTAATACAGACTCTGAGAGAGAGAGAGAGAGGGGGGGGGGGAGACAGACAGACAGGCAGTCGGCGTCAGTACTCACCTCGGCGCTAGTCATCGTACCATTCAACTTGTCGGTTCAGTTGTACTTTGGAATGATCTGTCGCAGTCAAAGAACTTGTTTCCAGCAGGAGCGGCTATTACAGCCAGAAAATCAAGCTTGATAATTATCATTTAGGAAGGGCTCCACCCGTACAGCGGTAAGTGACACGGATCAGCACTTGATGAAGCAAACTCTAGCCTGCCCTGTGCACACAGCACCACCTGTCCCCTCCCTACCTGTGCCAACTGTAACGGCCCGCTGCTGTTTTCTCCACTTAACCGGCTTGTGACTCTCACTTATCGGCTGAGGCAGGTCGGAAAGCAAGGGCCACACTTCCAGACACACCGATCACTGTTTGATGAAAAGGGCTCCTTAAGGCAGCGCGGTAAAAGCAAACGTCAGGATAATGGTGTCAATACACTCCACACGGTCACGAAGGCAAGGCGCGATCTGGGCGCTCATTGAGCCGTTTGTCCAATTACAAGCGTATCTTTCGCCCTGCACAGTGTACCCGGGGAGCAATTCAAACGGCACAGGAACAGTTACTGGTAACTTTCACACGACCGACAATACTAACTTACTGTGTCAGGCACATTACTGCGGTACGGTCATTGAGTGCGCAGACATCTCCTTTCGATTAAGTCGAAGTTTTCGGCACTATGATATATGTGTATCAAGATTTTCAGTCGGGTGCTCACCCACATCAGCTTACTCCTCTGTGTGTGTGTGTGTGTGTGTGTGTGTGTGTGTGTGTGTGTGTGTGTGATAGAGAGAGCTCGGAGAGAGAGAGAGAGTCAGTGTGTGCTGGTGTGTGTGTGTGTGTGTCAGTGTGTGTGTGTGTGAGAGAGAGAGAGAGAGAGAGAGAAAGTCAGTGTGTGCTAGTGTGTGTGTGTGTGTGTGTGTGTGTGTGTGTGTGTGTGTGTGTGTGTGTGTGTGTGTGTGAGAGAGAGAGAGAGAGAGAGAGAGAGAGAGAGAGACAGACAGACAGACAGAGTGTGAGTGTGTGACTGGCAATGGACACATATGAAAACGATGATTGGCTGTATCATGGTTCTGGTGCAGTCAGTACCAAATATCGACCGTAAGACTTTTCCCCCTAAAGTGCGGGAAAGCCGGGATTGCCGAATGGAGAACGCGGCGTTGGACTTTCAACTGATGATGTCCCGGGCGGGTCGTCAGAGAGTTCGACGAAGTCCTGACTGGGGGGGAAATCAGTATTTTTGATGACCCCTTTCTCGTTGCCTCGTCTCAATTTGATATCACCCCGTGGTGGAAAAACAAAAAAAAAAAACATAAAAACGCTAAACTCCTAAACACCCACCCATGCACTTACCCTCCCGAATTGTGACTATGTGGTGGAAAAGGACGTTAAACCCCCAAACACCCACCCACCCACCCTCCCGAATTGTGAAAATGATTCGCTACTGTGACCATGCAGATCATCGTCACTGACACCCGCCATAGTACGTCAGTCCGGCCGGCAGCCGGGTCTGCATATGGTCGTCCCAATCCTGCCATCGTCTGTCAATTAATCTCTGCTTAAAACAGCGTATGAACGAACCAATGCACGATACACCTTGATTCATCCATACATACTGGAAGTCTGGAACCCATTTTCAGTGGAGAGAGGGAGAGAGAGCCCGCTGAAGAGACGCCGGCAGACAGTGACAGGCACTCAGTTGCCTTCAGTTCATTTGTGTGTGACTGAGTGATTTCAGTAAACATTTTTTCAGTGTTAAAGTCATGTTTGTGGCGCTAATGTACAACTTTAACTATGTATTTTGTCAAATACTGGCCACTGCCTTGATTATAGCAGTGTGCAAAACGCAGACGACAGTTTCTCTCTGTGATACAGTGGACGCCGGATATAAGCAACTCGGATATAAGAAAACTCGGTTATTGCCAACGAATTTTTTTCCCCCGGCCAAACTCTTCTTTATTATGTATTACAAAAACTCGGATACAAGAAACTCGCTTATAAGAAAACTCGGTTTTAGGAAAGCAAATTTCTTGTCCCGCTTGATACAAAAACTCGGATATAAGAAACCGAAAGTACATTTCCAAGAAAATTTCACTCATTGTAAGAAACCGAAAGTACATTTCCAAGAAAATTTCACTCATTCTAAGAAAACAGGTCAGGTCTGACGTCACTTAGGACAGGCACATGATGGCGCATGATTTTCTTTTCTTGAATTGGTTCTTTACCATTGTGTTCCGTGCAAAATTGAATGTTGGCAAGAAGAAAAAATACGAGATGCATTTTTGTTGTTCTATTGTTATATGTTGTTTTTATTATTATTTTGTTTTTTTGCCTGATTGGGAGCTCAGTCTCTCTCTCTCTCTCTCTCTCTCTCTCTCTCTCTCTCTCTCTCTCTCTCTCTCTCTCTGTATGTCTGTCTCTGCCTACAGGGCTCGCGTTAAGGAGAATAAAACTATCAGTATTAGACTAACTGTTGATCAATTCCTTTCTTTGACAATATACATGGTCCATCTTTCCTCCATCCCCCTTCCCCCTCCCAACAGAAAAAAAGCTAATTTGCAGCTTTTTTCAGCCAAATTAGACACGGAAAGCATCGCATATCATACTCTAATGGGACGAGTGTTTTATAGATCAAAAGTTGATACATAATGCACTTTTAATATATCCTATAAATACAAGGGAATTCTCTCTCTCTCTCTCTCTCTCCCCTTAGTTCTGTTTTGTTTGTTTGTTTGTTTGGTTGGTTGGTTAATTGGTTGGTTGGTTGGTTGGTTGGTTGGTTGGTTGGTTGGTTGGTTGGTTGGTTTTTTTTTCTTTTTGTTTTGTTTTTTCTTACCACATGACCGCCAGCGCTACAGTTGGGAAGCAAAAACAGTATTTTCATGTTCAAACAAAAACATCTGACATTGAAGGACACAAGCGCACTGGTGTATATTAACTCTACACATATATATTCTGTGCAGGTCTTTAAGAGAAACCAAATATTTCTTAATTTAATGCAAAACATACACGAACTGAGAAAAAAGAAATGTTTTAAACCTTTTTTTCACTGAACTCGGTTATAAGAAATAATTTTCAAAATACTTTCTTATATCCGACTTTCAGATATAAGAAAACTCGGATATAAGAAACCAAAAAATTCACCCCCCTCGAGTTTCTTATAACCGGCGTATACTGTAGCACGAGGTGATCGAAAAGTTCGGCACACTGCCGGTGGGGCGACGACAACACGTGACTGAATCAAGTGCAAAACTCACTCACCGCCAGAGTTCAGTTCATAGCCGGGGCGCTAGTCAGTGACCTACCAGGACATACCCAAATCAGAAAGGGGTGTATTTCTCAGCGCCCCTCAGTTTAACTTTCGCCCCGCCCGGCCGGTTACACCTGTCCTGATAAGTCTAAACTGACTCAATGAAAGTTATACTCGCCTCGATCAATTGTTGAAATCTTTCATTGTTTTGGACTTTTCCGTGCTGCTGACTCCGAGTCAGTTTCAAAACTGACTGTATAATTTCCATTAAACAACCCTACAACAACCCTGTGCTTAGTTTTGGAGCGGTCCCCGAACCGCAGCGTAATACTGACGTTTCAAAAGAACTCATTGTGGATGAAGGCTTTTAGCTGGTATGTTGTGTTGTCAGTGACATATCAATAATACACGTCAGTGAATCACGTGCGGAACTCACCAACGACCGTGCTGAGTTCGTAGCCGGGCCCTGGTGACGTATGAGGACATACCAAAACCAGAAAGGGGTGCATATCTCAGCTCCATTTAATTTTCGTCCAGTTATACCTATTCTCATCAGTCTATAAACTAAATGAAACTCTGGCAAGTTATACTATGATCGCTTCGATCAATAGTTGAACATTTTCACTGTTTTTGACTGTTCCCTGCTGCTGACTCAGTTTCAAACCTTGACGTTATAATTTTCCATCGAATAACCCTCCCACCCCTGTAGGCACTTTTGGGGTGGTCCCCGGTCCGCAGCACAATACTGACGTCAGTGCTGGAGGTCCAAAAGTTGGTATGTTGTCAGTCAGTGTTGTGTCAGTGGCGACTGATTTGATGTTCAAGTTTGAAGTACCAGCCATCCAAACTGATTAGGTGGCCTAATCAGTTGCGATTAATGGACTAATGCACGGTGTTGTCTGTGCAGTGACGGGGTTCAGTCGGGTGAGTATTTGTTTAGTGTTTCCAGTGATTAAACTAGTACCAAAGTTTTGCCGGACCAGTCGCGAAACCGGCCACCAGCTCACCTCCGGGCCATGTCACTCAGTGAGTCCGACCGCCATTGTCAGTGTCAAGACTGACATCAGTGACCGGGGAATCGTGCCGACTTTTGCCCACACATATGATCGTGGTCCGAGGAAAAACTTTGATCCGACCGCACTCATAGTTCAACCAGCGGCGCCAGTCTTGCAAGTTGATTGCTCACTCGTTGACTTCAGTTATTAGGGCTATGGTGTGGTGAACAATTTCAGTCGCTATGTTTAAGCTTATACTCCTTCCTCTCTCCTGACTTGTCAGTAACCCTAATTTTGTTTCTCATTCAGGTGTCTGAGACAGGCCACGCCCTGGAGATGGGCGACGCCACTGGAGCCGGTATCCCTGGATGTGGTCCTTCGCCACTGGAGTAACCCTTGGGAGGGGCCTTGGCCACTGGAATACCCCTGGAGGTGGGCCTTTGCCACTGGAGCCGGTATCCCTGGATGTGGTCCTTCGCCACTGGAGTATTCTTTGGGAGGGGCATTGGCCACTGGCATAGAATACCCCTGGAGGTGGGCCTTTGCCACTGGAGCCGGTATCCCTGGATGTGGTCCTTCGCCACTGGAGTATCCATTCGGAGGGGCCTGCGCCACTGGAATACCCCTGGAGGTGGGCCTTTGCCACTGGTGTACACCCGGAGGTAGGCCTTTGCCACTGGAGTGCCCCTGGAGGAGGGCTGTGCCGCTGGATTGCACCTGGTGCCGCTGCTGGACGGGGTGAGTTTGATATTTGACATGACTTTGTCAGATTTGTATTTTGTTTCTTCAGGTTACCCTAAGATGCAAGACCCAAGGCTTAAGATGTAAAACTGCAGGTTAAATGCACATTGAATAGGCTGCACTTATTTTCATGTGTATTCTGCGTTCCAGTACAATGCCATGTTTTGTTTGTTCATGTACTACAGATCAGTGACCGGATGCCAGTGACCTTTCAACCCATCCACCTCCCATCCCAGTCCCCTACCTCTCTTAGTCCCATCCCCAATCCCTACCTCCCTACCTCCCTACCCCACCATCTCCTCTTTCCTGTCTTCTGTTCCATTTTTTTTCTGCAGTTGCATTCATTATGATCGTTGTTGCCATGTTCCTTTCCCTTCCCCAGTAGGGCCTCTGACATCCTCAGATGTGTCAGTGGGCAGTGCAGCACCAATTTATGTCAGTGTCTCAAAACTGCATTAATATAGATCTGTTTTGAAAGGAAAGTTTTTCATTCTCATTGTAAAATAATTGTTCATTGTCCGTTTTGGAAAACAAAATTCTTTTGCGCGCATTATTTTTGACTTTTTTTAAAAATCAGGTTTTGACTTGTTCATGAATTTCAAAAAAAATGTCTTATGTTTCAAAATTTCGGTAAGCCATTACAGTTTTGGGCAGTTAGGCAAAAATTGAGACACATATTGTTCTGTAATGGCCTTTCACTGTTCTTTGGTGCTGCATTCATCTGTTGTGAGGAAAAATTCTGCATTATTTTTGTTGTTGTTAAATCTGAAAGTTGAAAAAAAATACTCTGAGATGTAAACAGAAAGTGTAATGACCCACACGTCAGTCAGTATTTTGGCTTTGGTAAATGTCCATTAAATCATCTGTCGGATGGTTAAATGGCCTTGGTGTTTATCCAGTTGATAGTGGTTGAGATCTTTTACCAAATTCCTTTTCATGAATCTCTTTGGTTTTTGTAATTGTATCGCTTTGGCTTTCAAACAAATCTTTTAAATTCATTTAGACCTGTAGAGGGATAGTACAGATGAGCCAGTCCATTTGCTCTCTTCTTTTCTTTTTTCATGCTTCACAGTTTCATGTCAAATGGACTGGCTTATTGTCTTGCATAATTTTCCCTCACGACAGGTGTGTAAGTTATGTTTCAGTGCATGCACAGTTTATTCTGACATATGCTTTAAAGGAATTCGGGGGGGGGGGGGGATAAAATGCATACAGAGAAGTAAGAGTAAGACAGACGAGAAATACAAGCACCTGGGGTGATGATGATAAATTACAGTTTTGAAAATGATTTTAAATGAAAAACATCAGTTTTGCCCCTGTGCATTTTATGTTTTGTTTTTTTCCAATATTTATTTTTCATGTGATTTTGGAAGGTCTGAGTTATTGTGCATTGTTCCCCATTCTGACTAGGGGACAGTTCATCAGTTTGACAGTCAATTTTACAATCAAACATGACAATCACCGACTGGTGCTTCACCATTTATTTTTATGCAGAAAATTCTTTTTAAAAAACACAAACAAAAACCACAAAACACACATTATCAGCTTCGGTGTAGCCTTTTTTGAGTTATTCATTTGGAAGGTTGAGTGTTTTTGAAATTCAAGAAGTGACGAAATTACTGGTGCTGAATGTAACTGTATGCAGCCCCAGGAGCCTGTTCTGATCTTTGTCTGTCTCTGAGATGCGCTGCTTGTCTCTTTTATTGAGATCAATTTTTCCTCAGGCTTTTTCTTTTGGTAAACATGATTTGTGTGATACTCAAAATTCAACAAAATCAGGAAGATTTTTTTTTTTTAAACGTATTTTTGGGTTTAAAAAAATTCAACAGACTTAAAAAAATGTTTGCTGTGAAACATGTTTTTGATCAAAATTTTTTATTACTGAAATCAAATTTCCCGATCACCTTCAGTATCGCATACATATCAGTAGTATGCTTCAGATATAGATCCTGTCTTTCATCAGCTAATTTTGTATTTTACAACATGCACTCATCATCAACAGGTTTAGTACATGCACTAGGACCCTAGGGACAATGGTATCTGGAAGGCGACCTGTATGTCAGAATGAACTGTGCACTTATTTGATTGTTAGGTTTAGAGATGCAGCCGTTTTTATATGTATTTAAGAGGGGTTTGTGTGTGGGGAAGGGGGGGGGGGGGGCGTGGACTAGACCCAGTGGGTCAGCACACGCATGCACACTGGGGTGTGCCAGGGTGCGCCATCTCATGGTAGCTCCCAGCACTCCACCTCACTGCCTGAGGGTAGACCGTGCACTGCTCAGTCTCCCTGTGCGACCCCCGGCAGACCTCCCGGGATCCTCTGCCCCCCAGCACCACACCTGGGCGGTTCTGGTAGTTCCATTCTTCCTCATGTCTCGTAACCGTGGAGGCATGTCCCATCAGTGCAAGGTTTCAGTGCTGTGGCTGTGCTGTCTGGCTTGGCGGTGACAGATTCCCTTTTCTCCCAGAAAGGGGCTTTCGGGCCGCACTCCTTTTCGGGTTCTAGTTTTTGTTTGTTTTTTCTGAAGGTATGTGTGTGCTACAATCGCGGTCTGGTTGTGTATCAGACAGCCAGAGTTTGCTTGAGTGGTGATTTCATCACAAGCATCATTACTTTTACGCTGGGAAAATTTTTGTGCGCTTGGGAGACTTTTGGGGGCCAACCAAGTTAACCCTCAAAAGTAGAGGGGACATTTTTTGGAAACTTTTTAGTTTTAAACAGGCTTTTTATGGATAGACATATTTTTTAGGCCTTATTAATTTTGTAGACTTTTCATTATTGTGGTTATGTGTGGTTCTTCACTCTGGGAGCATTTTTGTTTTGCAAGTATAACACCATTTCACACATCACTTAACAATTCCTACAGTATTAAGAATTCCTTTTGCATTGGCCTGCTAGAGAAAGCAGTGTGTCTACCACTACTCTCTCTCTCTCTCTCTGTCCCCTTGTGTAGTTCAACATCAATGACACCGCCCACTCCCCCCCCCCCAACTCCACGGTCGTGTCATGTATGTGTATTGGCTTCTGTACACAAAATTTCTTTGTCGTATTCTCTTTTCACTCCTGTCGGTTGAGGCTGCATCATTCTTTCTGTCTTACTCTCAGATAACCCTCTTTTCTTCATTTGACTTGGTCAGGACTGTGCAAGTCAATAACGTTAGTTGTCTCCTTGTGTGGGTCAACACCCATGAGCAGACGTCCCAGCTTCTCTCACTGTAGGCCCTCCTCCTTTAAAAAAAAAAAATGTACTGTCAGCATGTTCTGCAATGGTCATTTGTTGCCAGCAGACACTAGGCTAGTATGACTTGACTTTGCCTACTTGGGTGTGATGCACTAAGTAGCTTTTTTAGCTCATGATATTCACAGGCTGTAGCTTTTGGTATAGGCCGCTTGGTTGTGTATTCAGTTAGCACACAATATGTTGATCACAGGTCAACTTTGCAGTGCACACACACACACACACACACACACACACACACACACACACACACACACACACACACACACACACACACACACACACACACATTACCACAACCACTGTCAACAACAACAGCAAAAATAAATGCTTTAACCTTCCCATCTGAAATTGAACTTTAAAGAAAACAAATTTTTTTCAGTGCCTGTTTTCAGTTGCCTCATTAGTTGACCTCAGAAAGGACTGTTCGGTGCATATGATACCAGAAAAGTTTCAGACTGGTGTGATTTTTTTTTTCTCGAAAATATGAAATTCACTGTGCTGGCACCATAGGTGTCAAGGACCAGTCCTGGTTTGCCCATTGCCAAATTATCATTGTCCATAACTGAAAGTGCCCTGACTTCAGCGACCTTCGTGGATTCCACTCATGACCGGGGAGGAATACTACTGGAGGACTATCGCATGGAGTTCAGGTGCACAAAAAGAAAAGAAAAAAGAAAAGGGTAGTTCAGAAATTGTCCTGACTTCAGCAACCTTCGTGGATTCCACTCATGACCGGGGAGGAATACCACTGGAGAACCATTGGAGTTCAGATGCAAAATAATTTGTAAAAAGTGGGCATTACAGAAATTGCCCTGACTTCAGCAACCTTCGTAGATTCCACTCATGACCGGGGAGGAATACTACTGGAGGACCATTGCATGGAGTTCAGGTGCAAAAAAAAAAAAACCCACAAAAAACAAAATTTAAAACAGGCATTACAGACATTGCCCTGACTTCAGCAACCTTCAGGTGCACAAAAATAAAAGAAAAAAGAAAAGGGTAGTTCAGAAATTGTCCTGACTTCAGCAACCTTCGTGGATTCCACTCATGACCGGGGAGGAATACCACTGGACGACCATTGCATGGAGTTCAGATGCAAAATAATTTGTAAAAAGTGGGCATTAGAGAAACTGCCCTGACTTCAGCAACCTTCGTAGATTCCACTCATGACCGGGGAGGAATACCACTGGACGACCATTGCATGGAGTTCAGATGCAAAATAATTTGTAAAAAGTGGGCATTAGAGAAACTGCCCTGACTTCAGCAACCTTCGTAGATTCCACTCATGACCGGGGAGGAATACTACTGGAGGACCATTGCATGGAGTTCAGGTGCAAAAAAACCCACAAAAAACATTAAAACAGGCATTACAGACATTGCCCTGACTTCAGCAACCTTCAGGTGCACAAAAATAAAAGAAAAAAGAAAAGGGTAGTTCAGAAATTGTCCTGACTTCAGCAACCTTCGTGGATTCCACTCATGACCGGGGAGGAATACCACTGGACGACCATTGCATGGAGTTCAGATGCAAAATAATTTGTAAAAAGTGGGCATTAGAGAAACTGCCCTGACTTCAGCAACCTTCGTAGATTCCACTCATGACCGGGGAGGAATACCACTGGACGACCATTGCATGGAGTTCAGATGCAAAATAATTTGTAAAAAGTGGGCATTAGAGAAACTGCCCTGACTTCAGCAACCTTCGTAGATTCCACTCATGACCGGGGAGGAATACTACTGGAGGACCATTGCATGGAGTTCAGGTGCAAAAAAAAACAACAAAAAAACACACACACACAAAAAAAACAAAATTTAAAACAGGCATTACAGACATTGCCCTGACTTCAGCAGCCTTCGTAGATTCCACTCATGGCCGGGGAGGAATACTACTGGAGGACCATTGCATGGAGTTCAGGTTAAAAAAAAAACAAAAAAAAAGATTTAAAAAAAGGGCATTACAGAATTTGTCCTGACTTCAGCAGCCTTTGTAGATTCCACTCATGACCGGGGAGGAATGCTACTGGAGGACCACTGCGTGAAGTTCAGGTGAAAAAGACAAAGAAAAAAAAAGGGGGGGGGGGGGGCATTCCAGGAGTTGTCCTTGCATTGGCAGCCTTGAGCAAAACAGAAACTGAAAATAAGGGAAAAGAAAAAGATTGTGGAGTGTAGGGTGAACAGAAAGGTATTGAGGCAGGAAAAAAATGCTAAGCACACTTTGCAAAGTTTGACAAACATCAAGAGTTTGCTGCAAATTTCAAAGATTTGATTGGGAAGGACACACACACACACACACACACACACACACACACACACACACACACACACACACACACACACACACACACACATTATCTGTGGATGTTACTTTGCAAAACTTCTTGAAGGTCTGTTGAATCTCTTACTGCTTACTACATTCCCACACTTTGTTCATGGCTTTAAGCCCCACCCCCACCCCCCACCCCCTCTCTCTCGCTCCTGCACTACACCATAGGGATACAAGCGGTTTTGAGTGTTTAGGTTCATGTTGGAGGTACATGTATTCAGCATGTTCTGCAATGGTCATTTGTTGCCAGCAGACACTAGGTTAAGTGTTAATTGTATGTATGGAAAGTGTCTTGAGCTAGCTCACTGGGTAGACCATATGCTAATCATTATCATGATATGAATTACGAGGGCAGCTTCTTTATATATGAGTGAGGCCACACATAACCATTTAGGACGCGTCTTTTTTTTTTTTTTTTTAATAGGTACCTGTCCCTCGTGTTAGGGCGGGCTCTCAAAGCGCACACAAGATTCCCAGGTTCATTAAGTGCAGTAAAAGTATATGATGCTTGTCTTGAAATCACTGTCTCCTGCACAATCTGGTCTATGCTCATGAGGTCATTACTGTAGTTTTACTGCACACGCACTCCGCACGGGTGTCTTAAATACTGTTAGGGGGGGATGATACAAGAAAGGTAAGGCATCAACCCATGACAGTGTGTGGTACAGCTTTTGTGATGAGTGGAGTGTGCAGTGAAACCACAGCATTGGTTTTGTGAGTTGTCTGATGGTACAATTAGGCTGCCAAGCACACACATGCTGGATGAAAGGAATGCTGGAACCCTGGAAAGGGATGCGCAACCCAAAAGTCCCCGTTCTGGGGGATGAGGGACTCTGTCGTCGTCAAGTCAGTGCGGCACAACTGCAGTACTGATTCCTTCCACTGGTGGGGCATGGTTCCACTGGTTACGGGGCAGTGAGGAAGGTGGGCCACCAGGATCGACCCAGAGTGTGGATGCTGGGCAAGGCAGAGGAGCGGGAAGGAAGGGAGAGGGGGCTGACCGGGGGCGGCAGGGAGATCTGGCCAGTGGCGGCCTCTCTCATGCAGTGAGGTGTTCTGCTGGGAGAGACCATGGGATGGCACACTCTGGTGCATCCTGTTGTGCGCGCGTGTGCTGCCCCACCTGGGGAGAGCCCATGCTCCAACCTCCCTCCGGCGTGTTGGTAATTATCACTGGACATAGAGTAAGACAACATTACAGTTTTTATACGGACTTAGTGCAGTTTGTTTCTGTTTTTCTAACATGTTGTGCAGTAACATCTTTTTGTGTTGCAATGGTAAAATGCCTTCCTTGTCACTCTAGCTCATTTTCCCCCCCATGTTTTGTTACAAGTAACTAGCTTGAAACATTACTGGATGTTTAGGTATGCATTTCACTAGGTTCAGTTTCTTCGTCTAATACACAGGGCCGCATGTATGACACTTTTTCTTTTTTTGTTTTTGTTTGAACTGCCTTTTACTTTTACTCATACTTTTATAACCTTTATGCATGATAAACTCATACTTTTATAACCTTTATGCATGATAAACTCATACTTTTATAACCTTTATGCATGATAAACTCATACTTTTATAACCTTTATGCATGATAAACTCATACTTTTATAACCTTTATGCATGATAAACTCATACTTTTATAACCTTTATGCATGATAAACTCATTCTGTTCTGTTTTCTTTCCATTTTTTTCTTTACTGCATGACAGGCTAATTTTCTTTGTTTGCTGCAGTGCATGATAAACTTATTCTGGTTTTGTTGTTTTGGTTTGTTTTGGTTTTTTCCTTAACTGCGTGATAAACTCATCATCACTTTTGCTTTGCTGCACGATAAACTCATTCTCTAACATAGATGCCTGGAGGTATTCCTCATAGTTAATCCACTGTAATGTTGTTGTCTATGGCCAGTGATTGTGTTAGTGATAGTAGGGGGTGGGGGATCCTAATGTTACCAGAAACACTGGAAATATCGCCGAGAACACCAGTAGGTGCACGCACGTGTGTGTGTGTGTGTGTGTGTGTGTGTGTGTGTGTGTGTGTGTGTGTGTGTGTGTGTGTGTGTGCGTGCGTGCGTGCGTGCGTGCGTGCGTGCGCGCGTGCGTGCGTGCGCGCGTGCGTGCGTGCGTGTGTTTGTGTGAAAGAGAGAGATGCAATGACACTGAAACCAGCTTACAACCCTAATGCAAACCATCGGCTATTGGTGGGTTTTGTTTGGTTTGTTTGTTTGTTTGTTTGTTTGTTTGTTTGTTTTGTTGTTTTTCCCTTAAATGAAAGGAGTTTCCTTCTGTCTCGAAAAATTATTTTCCCAGATCAAATTACCCTATGAAATGATCCCATCTTTAAAAAAAAAAAAGAAAGAAAGAAAAAAATGAGGTAGCTTGTACCAGTTGTTTGGCTGTTTTTCCCTCAGTATCTTTGTTTTCATAGTGGACACTATGTCAAACAAAACACACACACACATACGCGCACACACACACACACACACACACACACACACACACACACACACACACACACACACACACACACACACACACACACACAAGAAAATGGTAGAGTGCAATTTATTAATTTACAGTTAACGAATCACATGGTTCTGAAGGTCTTCCTGGCAATTCATTTGGGCAGAGTGAAAACAGATCTAAATGATTCCAGTTAAGGAAAAACAAAACTTGAACAAAATATTATGTGGGATTTAAGAAAGCTCCATTGAACATATTTCTTTGTAATCTTAGATGTGGTGTTTCTGGTTCTTTGGTGTTTTGAGTGTTTCTGGTTAATAGTAGGATCCATGGGTGTATTGTCCTGTGTTGAGGTAGTATGTAGTCTAGTGGGTGGGTACATGTGGGAGGTTTGTGTTTAGATATGGGTGGGGAGGGGGGCTTATTTTTTTATTTTATTTTTGGTTGCATCTTTAAACCTACAACCAGACCACTGAAACATTGCTTTCAATTGTGACTAAGCATGTGACACCAAAGGTGAAGTTACTTGTACAGTGTAACACCAACTCGATCTTTCTCTTTCTCTCCCCCCCCCCCATCCCCCTCTCCACACCATCCACCCTACCCTCCCCCATTTCCCTTCAATCCCTTTTCCACACCCACTCCAGATTCCCTCAGTCCCCTCCCTCCAGTCCAGATGAACATTTCAGCTGAGAGAGAGACTGCCCTGACATCCAAGTTGCGAATCATTTCTGATGGCCATGCCTCGGTATGTACTCAGTGGAATAACATTACAATTTGTCTATTAAGTTTGATGTACCAGTATCATTTGTACAATTTAAATCAATCATGGAGATAGAAATGCATCATAATGAATTGTTTACAGAACAGTTGATAGCTAAAGTGAGAACTCTGTACTATTTTTTATTGGCTCCCTTGTGTAACAATGGGAGTCTATGTATTAACCCTCCGTCATCTGTGTGTGTGTGTGTGTGTGTGTGTGTGTGTGTGTGTGTGTGTGTGTGTGTGTGTGTGTGTGCAGAAAGCTTTAACATTGTCATTTTCTCAGAATCTACAAACAGCAGAGGCACCAAACTTGGCATGCTGATAGACAACCACAAGACCTTTCAAAACATATCATTTTGAATGACCTTGACTCAAGGTCAAGGTTACCAAGCTCTGTTTGAAAATTTTACATTGGCATTTTCTCATAATCTACAAACACCAGAGGATTTAAACTTTGCATGATGATAGACATTGATAAGAACTTTACAGATACACATGTAGTCAATGGCCTTGTGTCAAGGTCAAGGCCGTCCAATCTATTTTTGTGAAACCTTAACATTGGCATTTTCTCAGAAAGAACAAACAGCAGAGGTTCCAAACCTGGCATGCTGATAAACAGTGATAAGACCTATGCACACATACCATCGTAAATGACCTTGACTCAAGGTCAAGGTCATCAAAACAGTCTGTTGGGGAATTTTACATTTACATTTTCTCAGAATCTAGAAGGATCAGAAGCCTCAAACTATGTGCGATGTTGGACATCGGCAGCACCTTTACAGACATACCTGTGTTCAGTGACTTTTAGTCAAGCTCAAGGCCATGCAAGCGTTTTTTTCTGAAACTTTAACCTTGGCATTTTTAACAAACAGTAGAGGCACCAAACGAGGCATGATGATAGACAGCAATGAGACCTACCTTTCTGAATGACCTTGACCTTCAGACATTAAAGCTGTCTGTTATGAATTTTAACATTACCGTTTTCAGGGGAACTACAAACACTAGAGGCATCGAACTTGGCATGATGATAGACATTGATGAGATCTCATTTGAATGACCTTGACCAAAGGTCAAGGCCATACAAACAGTTTCAGGGAAAATTGTAATATTGCCAGGAACTCAGAGCGCCAGAGACACTTTACTTGGCATGATAATGGATAGTGATAGTTTTACAAACATACTCTTGTGAATGACCTTGACCTGTGTCACAAGGGAGCCATGGAGGCTTCTGTCTCTCTAGTTGATTTATTTTCACAGTTTAGAAATTTAGATGGCATGTACTGACTGTGTGTGTGTGTGTGTGTGTGTGTGTGTGTGTGTGTGTGTGTGTGTGTGTGTGTGTGTGTGTTTTGTTTCAGGAGTGTACGTACCATTGCTGACTGTTATTCCATGGTACAGTATGGGGTCGCCATGGAAATTTAAGTCTAGGCAGCTAGTCCTGGCAGCCTCCCTTGCTTTGGGAGTCGCCACTGCAATAGCAGCATCCAGGATCAAGGTGCATGCATGAATCAACGCCAACTCTGACATCGTGACTACCATCAAGAGAATGGTTTGTGGGCAGTGGTTGGTTCCAGGCCTTCAGCTAGGTTCTTTCCAGCACGGGTGGAGTGGGCCATCTGACAGTCTCACACTCAGAGTCGAGTGGTGGCTGATGATGAGAGGGGAGGGGGGGAGGGGGGCAAAGCGCATTACACTGTGACCTCTATGCATTTTTGTTATGGAAAACCACACAGGACACCCTGCACTTTGGTTTTCAATGTGATTTGAGCATTTTGATGTCCCTTTTTCTCTCACTGTCCGAGGATTGGTCCCTGGAAATGCTGCGTTGGTGGTGCTACCGAGATTAATTATCTATCAGTCACTTTTCGATAACGTCTCCCTCTGAATTGGGAGGTAACCGTTCTATTCTGTTTGTGGCATCATCGGCCATTTGACTGCAACCTCTCTTTTTCAGTCCGAGTTTAGAAGTCGCACCGGCTGGGCTGCGTGCATATTGTGTTCTGGGCGGTGGGGGGGGGGGGGGGGGGGGTATGGGCTATGCATGTGGTTGGTCCCTGGAATGCTGCGTCAGTTGTGCGACATTGCCCATCAATTTCAGGTTAGGTCCGTTTTCGACAACGTCTCCCTCTGAAATGGGAGGTAACCGTTTTTACTGCGCTGCGTGCTTGTTTAGTTCTGGGGAGGTGTATATGAATACAGAGGTTTGTTCACATATGGCTGGTTCCCCAATAGACTGCATTTTCTTGCAATCCTTCACTTGCAGATGGCTATATTCATGCACGGTCTAACTCATAATCTCTCTCGTGATTTTTTGGAGAATGAAGTGTCCGTGGATTTTGTGGTGAAGTCAGTACCACTATTGATAATGGTTCTTCAGAGAAGGAGTTTAAGTGACATGCCGTTTGGTTTTCTTTGTGCCGCATTTTCAGTGTCCAGTCCTTCCCTGGTTGGGGATGGCTATATTCACGGTCTAATTCGTAATCTCTCTCGTTGTGATTTTTTGGTGGTTGTTTTCTCTTTCGTTTGGGGAACGAGAAGGAGTTCAACTATTACGGCCGCCTTTGTAGGCCACCGTTAGGCTGTGGCTGGCTCCAGGTCTCTAGCTGTTGTTCCGGGTTCCTTCCTCACGCTGCACGGGTGGAGTGGGTCATCTGACAGCCGCTTTCACACTCTGAATCAATGGTGGCTGATTGGGTTGGGGGGGGGGGGGGACACGGCTTTGCGCACTACACATCAGATAATGTGCACCGCTTTGGTTTTCAGTAATTCGAGGTAGTCAGAGCGACTGAAAATCGTGAAACTGACGCCTGATTGACTAACAGTTACGCGCAGGCTGTTTGTTCATAAACCGAAACAGATCCCTCTCCGTGAAAAAGCAAAATCTTTCAGCCCTCTTGGCCACATGCTGCTCGTGCACGTGTGTTTCCTTTAATACCTTGCAGCGTCGTTCTGCCGGCCACGTGCGGCATGGGCAGGGAAATAACCGTGACCTGTCAACGATTCCTATCCGCAGTATTGTCCCTTCGAAACTATGATGTCACCGTCCATATAGTGCACTAGCCTTCTGTACAATACTTTAGAACTCATGATAGTCCTGGGGAAACACAGCTGGGGGAAAAAATAGACCTGTGGGAACACAGACCTGGGGGGACACAGACCTGGGGGAACATCAGTAGACCCGGGGGAAACATCAGTAGACCTGGGGGTAACATAGACCCTGGGGGAACACAGACCCGGGGGGAAAATAAACCTCAGTGTGGGAACACAGACCTGGGGGAACATAGACCTGGGGGGAAACCACAGACGTATAGAGATAGACGCACCGCGGTGCCGGAAAAGTGACGCCGCCGCGCGCCATGTTGCTAGTACCTGGAAGTGCCAGCTGTTTACATAGCGCGCATAGCATTGGTCCGCTTTATCTTAAGACCTGGGGGGACACAGACCTGGGGAGACACAGACCTGGGGGGGGGGGGCACAGACCTGGGGGGGGGGACACAGACCTGCGGGAACATAGGCCTGGGGGAAGCATAGACCTGGGGGAACACAGACCTGGGGGAAACATAGATCTGGGGGAACATAGACCTGGGGGAACATAAGCCTGGGGGGACACAGACCTGGGGAGACACAGACCTGGGGGGGGGGGGCACAGACCTGGGGGGGGGGACACAGACCTGGGGGAACATAGACCTGGGCGAACACAGACCTGGAGGAAACATAGACCTGGGGGAACACAGACGTCCGTGGGGGTCACAGACCTGGGGGGACACAGACCTGGGGGAACATAGGCGTGGGGGAAGCATAGACCTGGGGGAACACAGACCTGGGGGAAACATAGATCTGGGGGAACACAGACCTAGGGGAACATAGACCTGGGGGAACACAGACCTAGGGGAACACTTGACAGACCTGTTGGAACATTGACATGCTCCCCTTTGAGTGCTTCTGAATAACTTCGTTTTCTTGTATTGTCGCTGGTTGTAAGGGTGGTTGGCGGGTTTTGTTGTTGTTGTTTATCATAGTTTAATTTACACATTGTCTGTGTCTCACAGTGTCAAGGCACGGAATGAAATCAAACAGCCGGCCATAATGAGAACGGTAAATCACTGAGTTTCAGTTTGTCGTCCGTACAGTAACACCTGACTCTAAAAACCAGCGTACACAAGCAGTGTATTGTCAGCTACACACTAATTCAGCTATTCCATAATATACTAGCACTGTTCAAGTTACTTAGTCGGAGATTCATGGGTTATGTCCCATTGTCTCCCAAACCCTCTCTGTGTCGCTCCGTGGAGCAAGGGAACTAATCCATCCGTGACAACCGACTTCTCGCGCTATACATCAGTTCTCTCTCTCTCTGTCTGTGTGTGTGTGTTCAGTTTCAACGTATTACTTACACGCACAAGAAAACAAAACTCCGGACATGTCAGTTTGAAATCTGATATCGAATGGTGAAAAAACAGACGGGATCATTAAACTGGAAACAACTACATACCGTGACTGTTACGACTCGACCCAGTGAAACCAAACCACGACAAAGCTCGGTATTATATCAGTAAAACGATACTCTTAGTGTGCGTGCGTGCGTGCGTGCGTGCGTGCGTGCGTGCGTGCGTGCGTGCGTGTGTGTGTGTGTGTGTGTGTGTGTGACATTCTGCATCAACATTACGTGGTGCTTGCCGCCATGATCTACGAATCTAGATACAAGTAAAATGTTGCTGGATCCCAAATCACAGACCACAAGGATGTGTCGGACGGCCTGAACGACCGTGGGTAGTAGTAGAGGTAAATGTTAAACACGACCTGTGTCTCGCTTCCAGTCTCATGCCGTTAGTCTTCTACAGTCAAGCTTTGTCTTCAAGACAGTTAGTCAGTCGCTGTCTTGTTCGGCTACCACACCCTGTCACGGTGTGTGTGTGTGTGTGTGTGTGTGTGTGTGTGTGTGTGTGTGTGTGTGTGTGTGTGTTTAAGGAGGATACGTGTTAGACTGTTAAGATTTAGGTGTACGTTTTGACAAAATTCTAGGTTCAAAGTAAACGAAGACAAGCTAGCAGCTAAGTGTAAAAAGACAGTTGACACCTGTGTGTGTGTGTGTGTGTGTGTGTGTGTGTGTGTGTGTGTGTGTGTGTGTGTTTCCGTCTTCTTTGCATGTATAAATCCTGCCTAACTGGCGGGTTTCACGTGCAAAGCTGAGATTGACAGTTCCCTTTCCTGTGTCAAGTCTGTCACTGTCGCTTCACGTGGCGCGTTAGTCGGCTTAACCGCTCAATATGACCGTTTCCGGCTCACCAGCGGATTTTACTCCGTTCTCCTCCCCGCGAATCTACTTTTAGCCACCGAAAGTGATAAATATGGGCTGAAAGCAGTACGTCAAAATCGTGTGACTGTTGTCGTTAGCGGTGTACACCAAACGACTGTGGTCACGTTTTGATCAGGTTAATGTTGTGATTCAGACTAAAAAAACGACAAAGTATGTTCAGCCGCTGCTGCAGATTGTCGCGGAGCATGTCCGCGATAGAACTGGGTAACAACTGTCTCATAGTCAGCGCGTCTTGGTGGACTGCTGCAGCGTGTGCAAGTTATCAGAAACCTGTGGTTCTGGTTACGGCGCCAAACTGGAGGGAAAAATCGGTAGGTCGGGGGGGGGGGGGGGGGGTATGTTTCGTTTTGTTCTTTTTTTGTTTGTTTGCGGTTGTTGCTGGTTTTTTGTTTTGTTTTATTATATTTGTTTTTTGGTTTTTTTTGGTTGTTGTTTGTTTGGGGTTTTCTTTTGTTTTGGTTTGTTTTTTGTGCTGGCTCATGTCTACCGCTTTGTGAAGTGTACACTCAAAATTACTGTCAAACAAGCCGCATTGTTACGTTCCTACCACATGGTCGGGGTGAATAGGTGGGCATGGCTATTGTTTTCCTGTCTGTGTCTTTCCATCTGTATACTGTATATACATTCAAGGCAGTTTTTCTTACTAGGGACTTATCTTTGCTTTTGTGTTGTTATTGATGATGATAATGATCAGTGATGGTAGTGGTGGTGGTTGTGGTGAAACTGTGGTGGAGGCGGTCGAAATCAAGTTTAAGGTCGGTGATGAAAATCCAGTCACGTTAGGGTCGGGTAAGTGGAAGTACCGAGGTACCTTTTTTTTTTCTTTTTGGCCTTATCGCTTCTTTTTTTTTCTTTTTTTTTCGGGGGGGGGGGGGGGGGTAAATTCCTGCAATAATCTTGTCCAGACCACACAGTCGTCCTCCGGTCGTCCTTTCCAGTGGCTAGCGAGAGGGGAGACAACACCTCTTGGTCTCAGGGTGAAAACCCTTGACCGTCCCAGCACCCAGACACTAGCGCGGTGTATGAGGAGGTTATCCCAGGTGTGACATTTTTATTACAACTTCAGTTCGGCGATTAAAAGTGAGCCTCTTCTAGCTGTTGGTGCTGGCGGGTCAGACTGATGTCGTTTTGTTTCTAGTCAGTCACCTTTACAATAACCTATACACAGTTTGCGCAGTTCTAACGGTGATTCAGCAAACACCGGCCTAGGCTAAGGAAAATCTCATGTAATCTGAAACTGCGATCGACAAACAAACAACAGCAAAAAAAATACACTGTGACACTCACAAATCATAAGGCACACACGTTTCGACATCCGCCAGTATTGAAATATTCGTACCTGTCTTTCAAAACTCAAAAGGCAGAAACAAAAGACAGATGGATGATGAGACATTTTTTAAAACATCAGCCATGTAAAATTGAAAATGTGCCTCTCAGTGACAGCACGCTAATATAATTATGTAAGGTGGGTAAGAGCCGAACAGCGTACGAGTCATGAGCGCCTGATGACCACCCACTGCCCCAACAGCCTCAAGTTGTGTGTCAGTGTGTGTCTGTGTGCGCGCGCACGCGTTGCTTTGTTTTCTTTTGTTTTGTTTGTCGTTTTCTTTTGTTTTTGTTCATCGGTTGTTTTTTGCTGTTCGGTTTGTTTTGAATTGTTTTTGGGTGGGTTCTTTTTGTTTGTTTTGTTTTGGCGGCTGGTGAGGGGTGTTGCTATCAGCCCGGCTATTATTTGTTTTTTTGTTGTTCAGGTTTTGGGTGTTTTTGTTTTGTTTTGTTTTTTAATCCGAGTGCTTGCTGAGCTGTGTATGTCTCTGAGTCAGTTAAGGGTAGAAAAGTACACACGACAATCCCGGCTCAGTCACGAAATTTTCCCCAAAACCATCCAGAGAAAGTGAAGGCAACACAATGTAGCTTGCTACAGGGCGTGTAGTTATTTCATACAGATGTTTTGTGTCTACCTCTTGATGAACCTGATGACCAGGCGTCAAATTTACGTACCAGGCACCCCAGTCGGTTCTTATAAGAACTTTAGCTCAAGCCACTTGTTGGGGGAAGGGGAGGGGAGACTGGTGTGTGTGTGGGGGGGGGGGGGGGAGGAGATACTTTACTTTACATCTCTACCAAGCTCACGTGTCCGCGTTGTTGATGCTAGTGACACTTCAGAAGGAATGCAGGAACACGATGGTCGCAGATGACACAGTCTGGGGATGGCAGGCGGTTGGGGAGGGGTGGTGGGAGTGGCCGGAACGGGAGCTGCAGACCCCGTGGTTACATGGTGGTGTGGCCGGGGTAAACCATACAGAGCTGCTAGGTGTAAATTACTAGGCGGCCTGCAGGCTAACCAGAATGACAATTTAGCTAGTGTTAAGCCATGTATAAGGTGTTACGGATGAGTGGCGCAGCGTAAAGCGAGCTTATGTCACGTTCTGTGGCCAGTAAGTGTGGTGTGACGACTGGAAGACAGCCACGCATTCGTCCCCCCCCCCCCCCCCACACACACACACCCCCCCGCTCCCACCCCCGGCTCCCACCCCGCACCTCACCCCTCTCCCCGTCCCTCCCGCATTCCGAACGTGCCGCCATACCACACCACCACCCGCAGCAAGCACTGGGGTCGGTGCGCGCGCGCGCGCACACACGCACGCACGCACGCACGCACGCACGCACGCACACACACACACACACACACACACGCACGCACACACACGCACGCACACACACGCTTGCTCAGTCTGCACGCACGCACACACCACCAACGCGTGACCAGCCACCGCCATCACCACCTTGAGTCTTGTAACCGAAAAAAAAAAAACACAAAAAAAAACACCAAACAAACATGAATTTCGTTACCGTGCCGGCACCTATAATTCTCGTGCAGTTTGTGTAGAGGCAGTGGGATGGCGCGAACCAACACCGTGTCAGGTAGGATTTTCACAAAAATTGATTTTTTTTTTTACCACTTTTACTATTTTGGTTTCTATAGAAAGTCAAAGTAAGTTGTAAATTTCCGGAGAAAAGAACTTTTTGTAAAAGGTCGCGTTTCAGCTGTCCAAATTTATAGCATTACTGTTCAACAACAGGCATGAACAATATTATTAGTAACTTTTAAAAAACTATTCATAGAAGGCGGAACCGTTAAACTTGTGACGAACCCCTGCTGGTGTAGTGTTGCGTGTCCCTTTCACATACCTACACCGACTGGCCTAATTTCTGAAAGAATCTGAAAGTACTTTAAAAAAAAAAAAAAAACCCAACAACTCCCTGATATCTATGTTAAGCTAAGCTCGCACTCACCTCCCATTCCCAACACGACACCCTGCATTCCAGAATTGCTGACCCGGTTTCAATTACGAGGCATTCCTTTTTTGTTGATGTTTAGCTTACACTGCGGACGGTTCCCCCATTCAGACGCCTGATCCCCAATTTCCATCGCCAGCAGATCCACGGTGGACAGTAAACCTTTCCACGACCACCATTATGATAAAGCCTGGAGTTCAGGCCGCGATATTTGATCTTGAGCAGACGGGTACGTGATCACACAGACCTCAAGTCGTAAACTGGTGACTGTTGCGCTTTGGAAACTCACTTGTCACATCCTCCACCCTCCACTACCATCTCTCTCTCTCTCTCTCTCTCTTTTACACACACACACACACACACACACACACACACACACACACACACACACACACACACACACACCTTTCGCCGTTCATTCACTTCGACTGTGACTGTCGTACTCCGCCTCAACAATTTAACACCAAGTTTACCATGCTTGCTGATTGCCAACTCGGTTTATTCTGCTGTTTGTTCACGTGACGAGCTAACTGTGACAGATTTTTCTTAACTCATATTTCAGTTGAGGAATCTTAGCTGAGTTCTGTTGAAAGGTACTTAGATTAAGAAGAATTAGTTGCAAGTAATTCAAGCTGGGTTTGACCAGCTTGTTCTGCTTTACTGACGAAGACAACTTTCTGCAGAAGCTTTTGGTCATTGATATGTCTGTTCAGTCTCTGCTGTCTGAGCATGTGAGGTGGGTGGGTGGGTGTTTGGGAGTTTAACGTCCTTTTCCACCACGTATGGGTGATATCAAAGACGGGGTAACGAGAAAAAGACCAGCACAAATATTTGGCCCCAGCCGGGATTCGAACTCACGATCCGAGCATTCAAAGTCCTACGCTCTACCATTCGGCTATCCCGGTGTCACAGGATATTTCGGAACCGGACGAATGGGGATCATTCCGATTTATCCTGGCCCTGGTGTCAGGATTTTTCGGAACCATTCCGATTTATCCTGAGATGCTGCTGCAGACACGACACTAGTGGTCCTGATAACATATATGGAGCCCCGTGAGTGGACAGTTCGCTGGCGTTCTGTTGTGTAGTCAGTTCCCACACGACAGTCCTATATTGTAATGGTCAAAATGAGGATAGGTACGTGGGTGTTTCGAGGTACATTAAAATGTTTTGTCCACCACCCAGGTGAGTTCAATGATGAGGGTACCGGAAAAAAAGGTCCTCAGAAAGTTTAAAGGGGCTAATGCTACCATTTGTACGTTCACACATCGTTCTGAGCTGTTCTCGTGGTATCCATCATAACACTACTCAGGCACCGGGACAGTGATGCTGGCACTGAGCCAACAGAAGCGTATTCGATGACGCGGTGACCACACTGAGCACTCCAGTAGTATAACAACAGTCGTAGAATTTGAATGTTCGGCCGCTTGCGCAAAGTGTATACAACATTGTATCGCATTAAGAACTGTACTAATCGAGAGGCCGACGTTTAGCCACCTGAGCTTTGCCGCCCCTCTCCCTCATATTCCCCCCCCCCCCCCCTCTTCTTTCGCCTTGGCATCTGGCATGTGGGTTTTGGCAGCATATAGTGATATGCCAGCACGTAATCCCCAGTGAACCAGCCCTACCCGCCCTCCTGCCTTGCCCATCTAGCCCGGGTATGGCGGGCATCCCCAATGTGAGCGGCGTATCATTGCCGTGTCAACCACCCCACTACCCGAGACGGTCGGTGCCGCACCTTTGAAGTCAGGCCTCACCTGTGTACTACGTGGCAGGTTTTACCTGCTAGTTCATCAATGATCCTGCTAATTAGGGGGCAGCCCGGCCCGTTGTGATGTAGACGCACCACTGGCCGTGTGTGTAACGGGCCTGTCACGGATCCAAGCAGCTTATTTGCACCACAACAGCGCACGTGTTGACGGGGCGGGGTGGCGGGTGGCGGGTCGAGGAATGCTCAATGTGATAGTACAGACGCATGGGCCCGAGCCACCCCCACCCTAAATCATCCGGCCTGGATGCGGTGATCAGGGTGCGGGAGGCGGGGCAGGGATTAGAGGTGGGGTGGGTGGACGGAAATACAATCGCGATACGTGTAGGAACACGGGGCCAGGTGGATGACAGACAGACAGACAAACTGACGAACTCTGCAAGCTGGTCACCGGATCGGCTGACAGTTACACAGCAGAAGAAATATGATATCTATGTCGGCAACGCTTGCCTTCTTTAGTCAATATGCCCACGACTCAAAGGAAGAACCCTCCACCCCGGGCCCTCCACCTCCTCCACACACACACACACACACACACACACACACACACACACACATAACACAACACCATAACTCTCAGCAAATACAGACAGATGTCATGAACCGTCCTTTGCACACGTCAGTATTCTTTCTTTACCGGCGGTGACAGAGGCTGAAGGTTGCGTGTGTATAGTGTAATGTGCTCTAAAAGTTTCGAAGTCACACTTGCACAGAAAATGCATATTCACGAGTGATAATGAAATCATATTTTATCGGCCGTTTTGGTTTGTTATAAGACTTTTTCACGTGTGACGGCTCGTGTACTCATGCACTCATTTCCCATTCCGTAAGGTTCATGGTTCTGTGTATGTGCATGTTTTTATAAAGGTGAGGTTGTATATCTTGTAAGTCTGTGGTGGACATAGCTATCAGTGGTTCCAGCATACAAACAGACTTCCCGTAATGGTACTCACGGTCTCTCTTACTACACGAGCATTGTTCTAAAATGTTCATAAGCCTTTTATGATGGACACGTTCCGAGAGTTGGCAAACAAAGCGCGGGTGGAGAGAGGGAAAAATCAGCCCCACAACATCGTTAACACGACAAGCGACGTGGCCTGAGCAAACACTCTCAATGGGGGATATTTATAATGCCCGGCACTGTATTTAGACAAGGGATCTATCTCGCAGGTTCTAGCATGATCTGATAATCGGCAGGTACACACCACCTTACTCCAATGTGCTCATCACACGCTACACTATACCAGACTTAGAGCTGTGGACCCAGCCAGGGGCACAATTCAACTTGCGGTCAAGCTTAGCTGACCGTGATTCATTCTTTAGCATCAGTTTGGAGAAGTCTCCATACAAGACATTTCTGGACCATGCTGACAGTATCAGCAGTACTGACAGAGCTTGTGGAACGGGAGGGGGCGGGGTGACAAGTTATCGGTGTCAACAGGGTGTCCTGAACGTTGACCCGTGATCTGGTTATCGAGAGCTTGAAGTGTGCGGGAGTACTAGGAATATTTGCAGTAGTTATCCCCCGGATCAGTTTGACAAGCATGCGATGCACTTGGTTTGGAAGGTTTTCTTTGCTGTGATTTCCCATCTGGGTTATGCCTATGGTTGCAGCACTGCATGCTTCTCGTGTACTTCATCCTTCCTTTACTGATAACTGGATGATCTCCTTCAGCAAGAATTGATTTCTTATAATTAGAGTGATGTCATTTTCGTAGACTGAACTTGTAAAATGTATATAGCAATACTTCCTGTTTCCTGCCCGCGTTAAGTTCATCGAATCTTATCAAGTACTATCATTTTTCCCCACAAGCTGCAGAAAAGTATCGAGGATTTATGTTGACAAGCAGTGTTGCTGCTTTCAGCGTTTCTTACTGATTACCAAAGAAACAAAAACCAGGTGGCACTGCCAATACAATTATGATGGCGAGGTGTGTGTGTGTGTGTGTGTGTGTGTGTGTGTGTGTGTGTGTGTGTGTGTGTGTGTGATCTCTTAGTTACAACAGAAAGTGTGTGTGTGTGTGTGTGTGTGTGTGTGTGTGTGTGTGTGTGTGTGTGTGTGTGTGTGTGTGTGTGTGATCTCTTAGTTACAACAGAAAGTGTGTGTGTGTGTGTGTGTGTGTGTGTGTGTGTGTGTGTGTGTGTGTGTGTGTGTGTGTGTGATCTCTTAGTTACAACAGAAAGTGGGAGGAGTAGCGTGAGTGGAACGTTTAGCAACACCATCATATCAGTGTGTTGTGAATTCAGCTTCCATCTTGTGTCCACATTTACCCCTGTTCTGTGCCTGTCCCGACAAACAGCATGGTGTATAATCAGGGCGCTTTGTGGCTACCCAAACCTATACTTTAGCTGGCCGGGAGTCTGGGCCGTCCTACAGGGCTTCACAATACGCCATTGTCGGGTGGAGTCCTCACCACGCAACACATCACCACGACTCAAACATGAAAAAAAAAAAAAAAAGGGGTGGAGAGAGTGGGGCCCCGGGCTGTGTAGTGAATCCATCACTCCCACACAGACCAGGCGGAATCCGACCCCTGAGGACAGCAATACATTGTACTGATGGCAGTGAAAGAGAAGAATGTGGAGGTTTGTTTACGCTCGGATCAGTGAACAGGGACATCCTTTGAAGCCTTTTTTCTTCGCACTAAGTGCCACGCGACTCTATTTATATCACAAAACATTTGTGAAACATCTTTTTTTTCATAACACTACGGTTACTCATGCAGAAAACCAGTCCACATTCAAAGAACCGGGGGAATTCAGGGTCCTAGTAGGTAAATTCTCTCACTACGATGGGACTGATGTGTTGCTAAAGCTGCATGCATATATTTGCTAACAGATATTTCATCACCGGTACCAACCTAATCATCTGAAGCAGAATCCTGGGAACGCAGAAGAAGAAGAAACTGACAGATATCGGTGCTGTAAAGGTGTTAATGTCACGAGTGATGGGAACGTGAAGAAGAGGACCACAGGAAGTGGAAGAGTTGGCCAAGCACCAGGATGCAGAGTCAGATGGCAAGGACATTGTCGCTTGGGCTCAAGTCAAAGGCCCTGGAGTGTTTGGCGGGCTGCGTAGGAGAATGGTTGTTTGGTTCATTGGTTGGTGGTTTTGTTGTTTAACGTCCTTCTCCACCACATAAAGGTGATGTGAAAGACGAGACTTACAGCAAAAAAGCCAGAAAAAATGTGCAAAAATGCTGGAGCAAAAGAAATCGAAAATTCCGAAACACAGTCGCCGAAGAATCCTGCAGGTGCCGCTGACTGACTGAGGGCTCCTGAAGGGTGGAAGGGAGGCAGCTCGGATGAAGGGGGAGGACTCGTTTGATGATTCAGACGCAAGTGATGCGGTCTAATTGCCAGCTCTTTTACATCACCTGGTAATTCACGTATGCGTTAGAGTTATGTCGTGGAGCAGACAATGCGAAAGGACAGTCCCACGACCACCGGTAGCGACAAGCGGGGACCATGTTGCTCTTAATCCACGCTTCTCGTGAGAGATCGTCCTCCTCAGACCGCTTGTCAGCCGGCCATGTTTCTCTGTTCCGTCCCTGGTGTTCTGAAGCATAGTTCTCGGCCTGATACATGGGCAGGATAACAACAGTAAAAGGGAGGGAGGCGGACTCAAAGTGGCATGTGGCCACTTACCTTGACAACTAAAGCTAAGATACTGAAATATTGTTTTGTCAATGAAATGCAAGAAATTCAGTAGCTTCCTGAGACACTGATTTACACATGATTGTATCAGTCATGATTCTGGATGAACTGTAAACTGTACACACACACACACACACACACACACTGACACACACACACAAAACGTCTCTGCTCATAAGCAGTGCAGACTGATACGCACGTCTTTAAAACAACTTGACGACAGTTATCCTGGACCCGCACAGACCTGAGATCTAAGAGGATTCCACAATAACAGAATAGATTTATCTACGCCACTGTAGTAAGACCTGTGGTTACCCAGCGTGGCTTCAAAACGGTCGTAGTAAGCTTTATCTTTCCAGTGGTGATTCATCAGAAGTAGCGAATCTTATGCTGACTGAAATAGACATCGTGTAAGACGATGTAACCTGTGTATATATAATGTGGAACCTAAACATTTCGGATTATGAGAACCACATTACCACACTAATCGTGTTATTTGCATGGTATCCGACACTCTTCCATTTTGTTTGATTGGAAATACGATTACGTGAGATAGTCACCGTTGCTAGCTTGGTGTTAAAGTCAAATAATGATGAATACGGCGTTCCTTGCGTTTGGGCCCCCAACCAGAGCTGTACAGAAGTAGTTTATCTCTCTCTTTCTCTCTCTCTCTCTCTCTCTCTCTCTCTCTCTCACACACACACACACACACACACACACACACACACACACACACACACACACACACACTTAGTTTGACCGCTTTCGCGACATGCCAAACTTCATACGACCAGACAGGGGGCGCAATCCACAGGGGGAGTAATGTATGCTTGCTCCCTGCGTCGCGCGGCGCGTCCTGTGACACGTGACATTGACCAATGGTCACCTCGCTAATTTACGGTCCATCGCGTCTTCATTTGTTTCACCTCGTGATGCTATTTTGTCTGCAGATTCAGACCAACCTAGTCTACTAAACCATCATAAAAAGGGGATTGTTTATTGAAATCGTGAGCAGGATCTCAAATAGCTGAACTGTCGACTAAACTTATTATTTGTTTGTATACAACAAACTGACCCCTAAAATGATCATGATCCATGGAAATGGCATCTGCTCAGGCTGTATTCATGATGTCCAGCTAGTGCTGTATTCGTGACGTCCAGCTAGTGCTGTATTCGTGACGTCCAGCTAGTGCTGTATTCGTGACGTCCAGCTAGTGCTGTATTCGTGACGTCCAGCTAGTGCTGTATTCGTGACGTCCAGCTAGTGCTGTATTCGTGACGTCCAGCTAGTGCTGTATTCGTGACGTCCAGCTAGTGCTGTATTCGTGACGTCCAGCTAGTGCTGTATTCATGACGTCCAGCTAGTGCTGTATTCATGACGTCCAGCTAGTGCTGTATTCATGACGTCCAGCTAGTGCTGTATTCATGACGTCCAGCTAGTGCTGTATTCATGACGTCCAGCTAGTTTCAGTCAATTCCTACCAAGTAAGATTGGGGTTGTGCACCAGTGGCCAGCTCACTGTGACACACACATAAAATCATAATTAATGTATTCAGTCTGTATGGATTAAATTGACCGAAAAGGAGTCAAAAACGTTGGCTACTCGTGCGCGATACGAAATGTGCTATGGCCGACCCCTAAATTTGCTCAGCGATATGAAGTTGCTGTGTTTGGCTCATGCATGACTATCAGACAACAGGGCGTGGGTCGGGAACGAAGGTGCACAATAACAAGATAAAACGAAATTATCCAGCTAAACGTGAGAATATCTTGCGTGACTAGTGTTGTTGTTGCTGCTCAGTGCCGCTTTCAATGCGCAGTCCATTTGCGACTAGCAAGCGACACTAAAGAACTCGGTGAGTTTAGCTGAACTTAACACCTTCCGGCCTCCGGGAATTTGGTTCAGCTCGTGTCGAAGCTACGGAGTTGTTGGGCAGTCACGGTCATCACTAGCAGATCTTGGTGCGTACGCATTAAGTCGCATTTGGTGTACAATAAATGGTTGTGGCCAAAACGCACAGGGATGTTACACATGGGATAGTAAACGACCCATCCGCGTTCACTATACAGGCTTGCACTATATATTTGTCAGCCTGCGGGGCTATGTGACTTCCTTTTCTGGATGGTCTCCCCTGCCTAACAGATACTGTCCCTTGGATTAAGCCTGCCACGAGACTTGTGACGCCTCCTATAACATTTTGCCTCAAAATGATTTCTGCGCTCCGCACGAGACAATTTACTTTGCTGACAAGGACCTGGACACGCTCGTCCAGTTAACCCCGCTCCCGCGTTCGTTGTAGGGTGATAGGTCAGACGATTTATTTTGTCACAGGTGTGTGTGGCAACCATCGTTTCAAATCAAGCCGCCATCCGAAATTAAGGTTCACAGTAGTGCGTGTCGGTGTGTTCGTGTCGTGTTGAACAAGTTTGACATTCGAGAACATGGCTACGATCTCGTCTTTTCCCACGGAGTTTGTCCCACGAATTTGAGTGAATGCCCATGGATCAAGTGATCGTTCATGTTTGGTTACGGTCTAGCTCGGACAGCCCTCAGCAACCCTCGAGAAAACGAAACGGGTCCTCGGACTAGGGGATTGGGAAGGGGCTGCCTGAAGAAAAACTTCTGTAAAAATCATCTGCTGCATAGAGGCAGATTTACAACAAGGTAAGAGGACAAAAAAAAATGACACTTTGAATTTGTCGTAACCGAAAACGTCACACTTAACTGAGGGAACACTCACTCACGTCAGAGGTGACGTCTATCCATCAACAGGAGCCCGTGCTTTACGTTCTATTCCATCATCATTACTACACCCTGCGGGCACTCACACGTCATCATGTGACTGACAGTTTCGTATATCTTCATTATTGCCATGCCCATCTTAGTGTCTTGCTCTTCGTCCATCTTTCTGCAACTACTGTACATTTTGAAGAGACCTTCACTAGAAGGCTTTAGTGGTCCAGTCGGGCCCCATTCAGTCTGCACTGGGAGATCCGATGAAAATCTTGCAGCCTCACGTTCTTCTCTTTCAGATTTAAAGACATACACACTTTGTACCGGACACGTGGCAAAATAGTACACGATACATTTTAAGGTGTCGCCCGCGGCATCTACTCTGCAGGGACATGGCCGTGCTTCTGGTCGGCTCTGACGGGAGACAACTCGTGACGTGGGCAAAGTAACGGCCCTTGGGCCTACTTTTGACATCAGGCCGGTTGTAGTACATACCTCCACCCTTAGTTACTGCCTTAATAAACCAACATCACTGAAACAATCCATACAGATACTGACATTACAGTAAACGGATGTGTACCTTTTTCAGGACTAAACCTCAAACTGATTCACTGGCATACAGTAAAGTCGGAAAATAAGGACGGAATGTTTAATTGCTTTCTAAATTCATTTGTTTTGTTTGTTTGTTTTTCAGCATAATGTTTTCAGAATTCATCAATATACAAAACGACGTGTGTCAAAACGAAATTGGCTGTCGCGATGTTTGTCTCCACAACAGAACCCATCAGATTCCAACAAGGATTATGGGACAGCCAAGCTGTAATGAAAATGTCCATTTTGAAGTGAACAGTAGTTTTCACCCAATCGTGGACCTTGGCTCCAGTTGCTCCTGGGTGGATAAATATTTGAATGGGCGGCTTTTACTGACGGACACATTGTAACTGTAGACTGACCGGCCATTCACCCATCACCCACACTAGCTATGGTGCTGTGTGACGATGGCCGTCGTTACAGGAAAGATTCAATTTGCCTCATGTCGCCCCCGGCACTCATCCGTCACACGCTGACATGCTCCGTGCTCAACACTTAATCAGTTCCTACCTGCACGCGACGCACAACTCAGGTGTCTCAGTCAGCAACACTTCATGTAACTGTAATAATTTTTATTTCGAGAAATGGAGATGCCGGCCTAGTGTGGAAACATTTCTCTCTCTCTCTCTCTCTCTCTCTCTCACACTCACACACACACACACACGCACGCACGCACGCACGCACTAAAATACATCCGTTTTGTTTCCTGTGAAAGTAGCAATTCATTATCTTGTCCTTAGGTGTAATATTGTGTGCTCCGTAATGAAGACTAATCTGTCTAATCTTTAATTGAATTGTTATCGTTAATTGAATTTCTATCTTTAATTGAATTTTTATTGAGCAGGTCATAAGTGCGTCTTGTTTATGCTCAAACTGGTTTTTTTTCTGTACTTTCTCCAGTGCAACAAAATAAATCTGTTTAAACCAAGACTAATCTGTGGTGTTGGAAATGCAGTGTCTTCTGTACTGCGGTGGGCAGAACATGTAGTGTCACATCAGGGCCTGCAAATGGACGGCAGAGGATATGCCCATGTCCGGGAAGATAGGACTAAGTGAATCAAAGCAGACCGCCGTACAGTTAACAGATCGCCCGTCAGATCGGACTTGAGGTGACCGATAGTCAGCCATTTGAACCGCGGGTCACGGCACGCGGGCAGCATCCTTTTCTGATCTCTCAATAAACTGTATTACGTGAGGAACAGCTAGAGAAGTAAAGTGAGGCTGACAAGGTGGTCACAACACCAGGTCACAACGTCCACGACACCCCTGACCATTGTCACAGTTTCTTGATCAGCAGACGACACCAGCCGCCTCGTCCGTCAGTGATTGGCACGGCACGGCTGTAAGACTGCAGAGTGAAAAAAAGCGTGCTAAGCCAATGATACACGAATGAAATGGGCACGCCAGCCATGCAGTATAAGCGAGCAACATGAACATGCTTCCTACACAATGACTTAAAAATTAAGGTCAGTTCACTACACACTCGTATCGTCTGCACGTGCGCATAGAAAGAAAACGCAGTGACAGATCATCCTAGCTCAGCGCGTTTTTCTCGAGGGCTGGTCGAGCAAAACCCAACTGTCTCATCGCACCAGTCTCTCGCAGGTTTTTGTGCTCCTGATGCAGAGGACAAATGCTAGATTTTCGACTCAGGGGATGATACCATCCCAGACAGTTTCATTGTCTGGAATTTCATGTACAACATGCTGCACACTATGTTACTATGCTTCTAGGCTACTAAGATTCTTGAGGGTCGATCTTAACACCTCATTCACGATCGTGTTCATCTGCTAGGACTTCTCATTTCGCCAGTAACGTAAACGCCATCAGAAACTGCATAAAGACGACTCGCAATGTTCCCCGTTCACCTGCACACCAGTCAGTGTGGATGGGCTGTAGGGGTGAGAGAGAGAGAGAGTGTGTGTGTGTGTGTGTGTGTGTGTGTGATCTCATTCCGGCCTAGACAACAGTCATAATACTAAAAAGTTTCAGCCAGTGACGGCGACTGCTCAAGATGTGAGCACCACATTCAGCATACCAGTGTAAGTCACTGTAAGGGCGTGTGCAGTCATTTGTCCACCTGAGTGTAGTGTGGGCAGGCCGGGCCACGTGCACAGGGCAGGTGTGAGAGAGAGAGAGAGAGGGTGGGCGGCAGGTATCGAGTGTTACCAGTTAATTAGGCAGTCTGTCGCCGAGTGGAGTATCGCTAGCATGACTTCAAGGTGCGTTTATTTCCTGCCCACGTGACGCATGGATCAGTTGATATAACATTTTATATTACGGTTACAGTACGGTAACACTTCAGACAGCACCATAAGACCTACAATTTGTCGCAACCTACACAGATACGTGCACATCTCGTTGACGCCAAAAAGTGTGATCACGTATGCCACAATCAACAGCACCGACATGCTTACAGCTGACCACTGACAATATTCTGTCTCAATGTCTATGAATTTGATCAGTTGGCGAGGTACGTACTTTTAGCCACAATCAACAGACAGCCACAAACTACAAAGGCATCAGGCTCGTTTTTGACAAAGAAGCGTGGATGCATATTCGGGAAGACCGTTTTCTCTCTCTCTCTCTCTCTCTCTCTCTCTCTCTCTCACACACACACACACACACACACACACACACATACACACACACACGCGCGCGCACCGGGGGGGGGGGGGGGAGTGGGGGATAACCAAAGAAGATTTGTAGCGGTTAAGGTTTCTGCATGTACGGCGAGCAGTGTCAGGCGAAAACTGTTTCCACCACTTTGGCAACATGAATGAGATAATAATGACGGGAGTCAAGTTTTGTCCCTATAAGGAAAAGCAGTTAGACATGCTGTCTTCTCTTTAAGAAGTACCCATATATTTATTCCACATGATTATTGACCTAATGAAGCTACCAGCAAAACAACGTTGCAACATTTTCATCAGCCATTTCTGTCACATTTCATCCCCACCATTAATATTTCCCTTTCAAACCCATGGCTTTTACATGGCCTGTTTCTACAACGTACATCAGCTGTGTGATTTTTATCATACTGTACTTGTTGTTTTCTATATAGTTCCGGTCTGTTTTTGCAACGACTGACCATTTTTCGTTTGATACCATAATATGTCATTTCATAAATCGTAATTCCGTGTATGACGATGATGGTGGTTACACAAAGTTTTATTTGTATAACTGATCAGGCTTAGACACCCCTGCCTCTGTGTCTTTTACATTCCATCAATCAAACCCCAGTTGTTGGGGTTTTTTTTTAATCTTGGAATAGCGCCCAACCTAATGAGCTTTTCACAGTATTGTGACAGAAGAAGAAATCACTTCCTGACACAACAATACATCGAAAGTTCAAAAACAAGAGAAAGTCGGAGTTCGTGGCGAGTGCTCGTGTGTGTGTGTGTGCGTGCGTGCGTGCATGCGTGCGTGGTTAAGAGAGAGAGAGAGAGAGAATCAGTTAATGAGGGCGGATTAAAGGTGTCCAAGATGACAGATGTAGTGAGGCAGTACGCGTGCCGGGCGTGGCCATGCGAGCCAAAGACACACGTTCAGTCAGGCATCACTTTCTTCCGTCACCCCGATCCCCCCTCCCCCCCCCTCCCCCCACCCCCCCCCCCGCCCGGATATAATTATGTGGGTGTACCACCATTCCTGAGGACACGTCAAGCTTGTAATTCTCTTTCTTTCTTTCTTTCTTTCCCTTACCTTCGTATCTCCCACACACATCCCACCTTTGCCAGGCCCTTTGATGACACTTGAACCACTTGACAAAACAACTTTTTTTGCGGCCTGGTTTACAGGCGGAGTGAACTAGTGTTTTTCCGCCTGAGTGCTTTGAGTGAGACACAACACTTGGCTCATGGCCCCAGCTGTGATATTCTGAAAGGTACAACTCATTTCAAAACGAGAGTATTCATTTCTTGATTTAAGCCATAAATTCATTTACAAATACGAATATATTTGGCAATACATTTGAAAATGTGATTGTTACCGGAGCTTAAATTCTCAGTTCATGCCATGAATTTGCACGATGCTGTATATCAGTATTCATGTAAGACCAGTAGAGTTAAACCAGTAATTACTCCCATAAATTAACACTATTCATGCTAAGGTCCACATTTGGGACCCTCACGTTCACATAGTTTGGCCAGAGGTCCGATTTATGAGATCGCCAAATTTCTATTTTTATTCTCAGTCATGACATCATAAAGTAAGTAAAGAACTAAATACAGCCCTAGCAAACGGGTGTTTACCAGTCAAGGGGAAGCATCCCTCTGTTAGTAAGCTGCTGGGAAAAAACTCTCAGCATAGGGAGAGAGTTAATGACGCCCACAAGCATGTCTAGAATCCACTGCCAGACATTAATAAACGGAACTTAAAAGTGGCCTGTCCAAGACTCTAAGAAATGACACAGTATTAAACATTCTAAGCTTCACACCTGATGGCGTACACTGCCAACACGTATGCCAGTGCGTCTGAATGTGGAGGATAATTTATTTCATAAGTAGAAACTTGCTTTTTCTATGGCAATGGATCGCCTCGAATTGTACTATTTTCTCTTTTGTGTTCATCTGTTGTCAGACAAGATTTTTTTTTAATGCAGTGGCGACGAATGCTAGGAGGTTTGGGGTGCACCATATGAGGTGAGCACTATACAAGGACCGTTGAATTGCCTGGCCATCTGCCTCACGCTCTTCCTCAACTTTTGTTCCGTGCACGGTTGAAAACAGCTTTGCACGTAGGTTGTTTAACATGAAACTGTGAGTTCACACGTATTTGGCAAACTGAAACACAAACTAACACTTTGGGACAGAAGTAGCTGGGAAAGACAGAGGCGGGCCGCAGGGGCAACCTTTCACTCAGACTTGGTTTGTAAGCCCATTCTTCAGCTCGTAAACCAGTGTCACAAACGAAAGAGACAGCTCTCCGGTGTGACAGTCGCCATCCACATTGTAAGCGATCCTCCACCCTCTAACCTCTCAGTGAAACACCCCCCCCCCCTCCCCCGCATCCTCACCCCTAACCCACCCCATTCCCAGGCTAAGCCTTTACAATCTACAGCCTCTCACCGTATTTTGTCCGCTCCTTCCCCTTAAACAGAACATATACATAATTGTGACACCCTACCCCCCCCCCCATCCCTACTATAACATATACCACTTGATTTCTGTTGCCTTCTCCACCCCGGTCTTCACCACACCCTCTCCCCCTCTGTCCCCCAACCCCCTCCCTACCCTTTCTGCCAGGACACTTATCAATGTCAGGCGTCCACTCCATGCGCTCAGGCTGTTGACGAGATCTATTCGGGGTCACCCCTCTCCCCTCCAGAGACGAGCAGGCATCGAGTTAAAGTTTATATTTCTCCCATTTCCCTGGCTCTGTCGCCACAGTGTGGAGTATCCTTTACCTCCCGTACCCTCCGTCCGCGGAGCCTCAGCCATTAAAGTTTGGCGCCGGCCATCCGACACCCCCAGCCTGTAGACACGGAGATTACACATTTTATTGTGTGTGACACTATTCGAGTACACTACGTTGAGAAACGCTTTCATGACGTTTGTTTTCAAAGTTCACTTTTTTAGACAAACATTCACAGCTTTTGGTGTTCCTTGTTTTATTGTGGCGCGACCCCGTTCGTTCGATCGATCGAACATCGCCCAAGCAAGGGAACAGGGAATTGAAACGCGCGCGCGCGCGCGCGCGTGTGCGTGTGTGTGTGTGTGTGTGTGTGTGTGTGTGTGTGTGTAAATACGTTTGTTTCCTCAAGGAGCTGAGATCACACTTGTAATCAATGACAATGGAATTAATTCAATTGGTACGTAGTGTCTGACTTTTTCTCCTCCCGTATGGTGTGTGTGTGTGTGTGTGAGAGAGAGAGAGAGAGAGAGACTTTATTTCGTCCAGAGAGACAAGGCAGATGATACAAACGGATTGTGTGACACACATACCCCACCTCATTTTTCCCATACCTTGCCCCTCCCCTTTCCAGTCGTCGCCTCTGACCCCTCCCCCCGACCCTCCCGTGAGTGGAGGGAGAGCAGAGAGAGAGAGAGAGAGAGGAAGAAGAGGACCGTGAGTTGTTAAGGCAAGTCACACGACAGGGGTGTCCAGTGCCGCTCTCACTGCCGAAGCGTCGACACGGTCAATCTCTCGCTGCAGCGACACACCTGTCACTTGGACTGCACCTTGCCACACAACGCTTCACTCTGGAGACTGGACACTACGTGCATGACTTTCTGCTTATCGAGAATGGTGTGTACCAGAAATAATTCCGCGGAAAGGACAGTGGTTGGGTTTTAAATGCACAAAACATGTCTCCACAACGTGAAGTCATGCTTGCTGCAATAGCTGTAAGCTGTGAACCGCAGGAGAGATGGAGCGAGAGGGGATGAATGGGTTTGTGGTGGTAAACGTGACTGTTGACACTGGCTGTATCTCCAGCAACTAGCATCGCCTGCTACTGTCATCTTCACCGCACCTGAGTGTCGTGAAGACTGTCTTCACAGTGAAAGTCTGCTACCGTCTTCGTAACACAATCGAGCCGTCTTTTACTGCTGGACTCCGAACAATCACATTTCTACCATCCAGCCTCCCATTCAAAACTGTCGAGATGGACAGTCAGTGAACGACGCACAGGAAAGTTCTGTCAGTAGTTGTCAATGTTTCCAATGCACATGACAGGATCAAGGCCTCTGAAATTCAGCCTCTTGACATTTTAGGTTTTGCAGTGTTATGCGGGCTACTTGGCTATTTGAGACGAGTGCTGCATTACACAGAGCTGAAAGTTGAGAACACCTAAATGATGCCTTCTTCGTGTATTCAGTATTGCGAACTTGCAACATGAGACGAGCAAGACGTCGGAGTGGTAAGAGAAGAGACTGTGCTGGATTAGACGGCAAGAGTCAAGTCGCTCAGGATCATATTCTTAAGGCTTGTTGGTGAGTGACTCCGCTTTCTTTCCTTGAGATTTTCGACATTTAGCAACCAGGCCTTGTCATTGCAACAGAACACTTTGAGCGTGAGTTGTTACGGTAATTGTTAGTGGTATATGTACTACGATATTCTTGCGGCAGGACTTGCAATGTTTTGGTAAATTCCTCATCAGGGAAGACCGCTAAAATCTCATTGCCCGCAAGTTGCAGATGTCTTGGCATCAGGAAGTGGGAAACTACTGTTTAATAATGAAAGTAGTGATTGAGATCATGAAGGACTGCTCGCTGATTTCAGGAAGTAGCTGACGACAGCTGCCACACCTCTCCACATCCTGCAGGCCCGTGTCTGAAGCAGAAAGGCGGAATGGTTGACCGGGTGACGTGCCCAAACGACGAGACCTACCGTGTTGGTTGAAAAACTGGAAAAGGTAAGGACCACGACCTGTTTGTGTTGTCTGTTCCTGCGTCTTTCATTCTAACGTCTACTCCGTGTAAACTATTCCAGCTGTAAACCTTGTGTGTGAGTTAGCTAGATGGTCAGCAGTTCACGTGTGCTGCGGAGAGGACTCGCGCGTGCTGCATAACCGAACACATGATAACGACAGTTTTACCTATACTAATACATTATGTGCACAAACAGTGACGACTCTGACTTTCTGATCACGCTTTGCAACTTGGTTGTACGATTGTGTACACTGAGTCTAGTATCCATCGCGGAGAATTACGTGCTTTTTTGGCGTACAGCGCAGGTTAGGAACACTCCGGACAGTGAGCAGGCTTACTCATTTCTGACGTATGAAACGTGCGAATGTGGTAGAGCTGTGTACATCAGTATACGTAATGACTGAGAGAGGAATTATCATATTCCTGTATAGATATTTGAAGAGTGCCGAGAATGCTTTGTGGTTTGTTGGCAGTGTAGATGGTGGTACTGCTGGGCTGATGTTGTGCGTGGGTAAGGATGAGTGATGGATGTGAGCTGATCGTGGTACAGTTCGGCAATCAAATTAGCTTCGGTGGATGATAGATGGCGAGGTAGTGGGTTGTAGATCATTGACGCGCACTGGGCGTCTAGACTTACTCGGCAGAGTTTTAATCTACTCAGGTGTAACTTTCTCTCAGCAAAATAAATTTATGCAAATATAGATATGACGATAAAGAAGGAAAACATGCAAGCTTTTGTTTACGCTTCAGAGAAAACACAAAGCATCAAGCATATAACACACAGCACAAAGTAAGAAGGTAGGTCATGCACTCGTTTTCAGCTCTTCATACCAAGGAAGTAAATCAAATGTAATAAACATTACAAAGGCACACCCAGCCGCGTTGCAGCCCGTGTTATGTGCTTGTAATGTTTGCACTAGTTTAACTCTCCTACTGTGAAGGTACACACCAAACACGTGCGTGTTAAGTCATGTCCTAGAGTGCAGCCAAAGACAATACTTTCGCCCCAGACATTGGCTACAAGTACATGTACAGTAAACGTCTCGTCAGTGAATGTCAAGTGTCTCAGATTTTTCTTTCTGGCCTTAACCCATAACAAATGACCTTATGATAATGGTCGTTATGATGGCCCGTCTGCTGGTGCTGTAGGTGTATTTATTCCACACACGGCCGGTGAGTGTGAAGAGTCAAGGCGGTGGCTTTTTACCCAATTTGTCAAGGGGGGCTATCTGCCAGCACTCTTGACCCGTGACGACACAGACACACAGACATGCGCTCACTGGATCCACTTCGCTATAGTGTGTACGTGCTGTACCAGGAATACCCTCACGTGTGGCGGTCCCACATTTATCCCACCCCCCAGCCCCCAGCCTCCATCCCCACCCCCACCATCATCCACGCCTGTCTTTCCTCATCTTCCAACGACAGTAATCAACAAAACAAAAAACGGTTGCTGTTTATTGTTGTTTTTTGCTGTTGTTGGTTGTTGTGTTTTTTTTTTTTGTTTACCAGGGCTTTATTTGTTTGTTTTTGTTTGCTTGTTTGTTAGTTTGGGGGAGCTAGTGTTTTTTTTTGGGTTTTTTTTTTTTTGGTTGTTGATTTTTGGGGTGGGTGGTGGGTGGGTTATGTTTGTTTTGTTTGATTGTTGTTGTTTTTGTCGCTGTTGTTGTTTCGGTCCACTGCAAACCATGCTGTGGTTTCCTAAAGCAAGCATTGATGAACTGGGCTGTGGATCTGTTAACCATAAGTTTACCTTTGCAAAAAACAACATGTAATAAACTGGAGACAAACACCCATCAAATTACGAATACTACATAAAACAAAATATGAAAAAGTAGGTGTCTGCCGTAGCTGCGTAACTCAACCTTACGACAAGCAATTTATATATAAAACGAAAAGTCCGCCAGGGCCGTAACCCTGCAGTATGACAAAATGAAGCGAGGATGACCCGTTAAGCCACACCAAAAGGCTCATGCCTCAGGTAACCCGCGTGCCGTCCTGTGGTGTATGTGGAGACTGCTTGGGGAAATATATTATCATATCTTCTACACACACCGACCCCTTTGTTTTCAAGATGACCCCACTAGACGGCGACCTGCGGTGCTAAGTGTTTCAGCCAACAATGCTATAGCGACAAAATTCACCCCAGTTCTTACGCATGAACCGTATATCTTTTACTTGGCGTTTTACAGCCCCATACAACGGGCAAAAGGCTAAATGTTTGGGTTGTTTGGTTCTGTGCTTGATTACGACGGTGACTGGTCATTTCTAGGGCGCAAAAAAAAAAAATTTCATGCCTGTTGCATGCTCACGTTGCCTCAGGGGTAGGGGAAAAAAGAACGAGAAATCAAAGAGTAAAAAACTGGAACAGAGAGAAGAGGTGGGTCTTGTGGTTCTGCTTGAAGGTCTCAGTCGTTGCTTGTTATTTTTATGTCAGTCTGTCATCTGCATTTACATGAATGGTAGGAAAGGTGTCTACTGTAATCAGCAAAACATATTCCTCAGAAACGTTTCCCTTGCAGACACAGAAGACGTCTTCGCTGCCAGACGCTGGGCCCAAGCAACAGACACAATACATTTAGATACAGGTAACTCATTTCTTCAGAGGCTTGAATAACAACCTTACGTGCACGCTCCTGAGCTAAAGGAATGCCGGAAAATAATGGACTGTGTGAAGGACCCCCTCCGTAGAGACGTAATGTTCAAGTGCCAGTAACACAATGACAACCAGGATAACGATAACTAGAGAATGCCACGTGTCCACACAATACCAAGCCCCATGTTATACTACCTGCTCCACCCTGGGTCGACTTGTCTACCCGATCTCTAGCTAAGTGGTCGCGTCTTGCCCAAGGTCCCTTCCTAGTCCCACAGGCCATCAGTGTTACGTCATGTATTGGGCTGTACAGCACCCCTGTGTTTCCCTTAGTGACTAATTCAATTTACACCCCAACTATGTGTAGGTAGGGTGCGTGTGTGCGTGTCTGTGTGTGTGTGGCGGGGCCGGGGAGGGGGGGGGGGTCTTGACGGGGGTCAGTGGTACTTGTGATGAATTATACATATAGCCCATGCACTCAAAGGTGAAAAGATACCGAGCCTGTCCCCATGGTGAAATCAAGGTGTTCAAGTCCAGCCAACAGCCGCGCCGTACTGGCTTCCTTCAGCTTCGACAGAGACAGAACAACAGTGGATGTTTGATAGACTGATGAAGGGAATTGGAAGTGAATCTCCTCTCTCTCTCTCTCTCTCTCACACACACACACACACACACACACACACACACACACACACTGGACCGTACCCAAGCAACGTAAGTGTATAATTTGAATGTCTGGTGGGGCCAGCGTGTGGTCATTGTGTGAGAAACCGCCCTTTGTCAAGTGTGCGGTCGGGTGGTCCCCCATTTACACGGTGTGATCATCGGGCAGGAGATGCTGTGATTAAACAGAGGGACAGGTCGCTAGGTGCGAGATTCAAAAGCAGCTCTACTGATACTTACCATCTAGTAGTGCGTGTGATGACTAGAGATGAACAACACTACAATTTGCATTTTGTACCACGACCTCTCTTTCCCTTTCTCCACAGCTAGAGACCTTCGGGGAAACCAAAACCCTTTTTTTTCCCAGTCCCTACTAGACCAACCTTGTAATTCAGGCCGTTTCACTAATGAGGCAAAGTAGACGCACCAAAACAGGGCAGTAGGTTGTTAACTAAGTCAGTACACGCTCAACAAAAGAATGAACAGTAACAGTTTGGTGTTGTGGTGGCTTTGAAATCAGCAACTCAGTGTTGCCACAGTGTGGTCCACCGGTAAAGTTTGACATTTCCTGCTTCTACCATTTGTTCTGGATTGTATTGTGGGTTCAGTAGGCGTCCTGTGTTAGTTTTCTATGGCGATGGGGAAAAAGTACGAAATGATGACCTGTTGTTGTTATCAGAAATGTAGATTTACACAAACAAGTCTAAAACGGGTTAATTCCATCTTTGCTGAGCCAGTGTATGTTCGTGAACAGTTTCGTTTGTGAGTGCGTCTGTACGCTAGAAATACTCTATATTGATGCTTAGTACAACTCTCACAGCGATACAGTGTTGCAGTTTACACTTTGCGCGAGCGGTCGAACATTCAAATTCTACGACTGTTGTTACACTACACTGGCGTAATGATGATACATGTACATGTACCACGAAAACAGCTGAGAACGATCTGTGCGTATAAAAGTGTTAGCACTATCCCCTAGAACTATTCCGCTATGTAGTAGAAAGGCTGCCAGTAACATGAAAACAAAGAAGCAAAAGAAGCATCTGTATAATGAAAGAACAAGCATCATCGAATTCTAGGTTTGTTGTTCACGGTATCCGATTCACAATTCATTGCTTTTATTACATTTGTTATTGCGTGTACAGGTGTTGGGCGCTGCGCCATGGAGCGACAACTGATACTGATGCCGGTGCAGCAGCTGCGTTCGGGTCACCGTGCAGTCGACAGCCGACCAAGCTTCGTCTGAATGTGGGTGGGTGTTTGGGAGTTTAACGTCCTTTTCCACCACGTGTAGGTGATATTAAAGACGGGGCAACGAGAAAAAGGCCAGTACGAATATTTGGCCCCGCCTGGGATTCGAACTCACGACCCGAGTATTGAAAGTACAACACTCTGCCACTGATTCCGTCTGAATGTGGACGAATTGTATTGCATTTAATGTATACAAAACACACGCGTGTGTTACATCGAAAGTTTCCATCTTTTTTTACAGCACCCACTACGTTCCACTACAGTTATGAGGCCTCTTTCTATACTTTCTGTTTATAAGCTAATAATACTAATGACATATTGCCGGATAGAGTGAAACTATTCACTTTGACAACTCTACCTGGTATTTTAAATTTTTACTACATTGCTTGCAGTGAATAGGAAATCATGCAAGGTCCCGTGTGTGCATTCGCACGTTTGAAGGGTTTTCATTTGTAGATTTAACTGGTGTCTCTATGATATGTATATGCTCATTTAGGCACGCACCATACTACATCTGTTCACCCGAACACACTGAATGCCGTCCCGGCGCATGAATATTCCCTCGTGCACGTTTAGCATTACTTGTGTGATCTGACTGTTGGCTGTGTTGTGCTCCGACCTTCTAGCCAGACACCAGTCGTGTATCCGAACAAGCACAGCTGAACATAGCAGGTCATTAATATTTCTGATGCTAAATTAAAGTTCTCATTGCGTTTTCCATTAATGCTGTGCAGGGTTGTGTTACCGTGTGAACACGGCCGGTGAATCAGTGTGGTGTGGTGCATGACTGTGTTACAGTGTGCTGCATGGGTTAGTTTGCAAGCTACCTGGTGGAGGTGAAATGTCTGCCATGAAACGTCAGTATATGTTCATGGACCAGGCAAAGCTATTCCCCTATTTCCGCTGCAACAGGTACTAGTATGAACATTGTGATAATTAATTTCGTGTTTTATCGTATACCTACTATCCTCAATGCTGGATGCGAATAAATAATGCTCGTTTACGATTAGTACAGTACAGCTCAAGACAGCTTGAATGTTTTGTTGTTGTTGTTGTTGTTGTTTTAATGCAGTGAGGTCGAGGAAGTACTATTCTGTGCTGTACGCGCGCCACTACTGCCCGCAAACAAATACTTCAGAGTGGTGGAGTGCAGTCTCTGCAAGTAATTGCAAGTGTTAGCTTTTTAATATTTGTTTTATTTGTTATTTTTCCACTATATTTGATGTATAGTAAAATGTACACGCAAATAAAAATAAAAAATAAAAAAGTCATTTTCTATCACGCAAATAAAAAGTGATATTTTGCACAAACAGGCAGTGGAATGTTGAAAAGGACCACCCACCTCCACCCCCACCCCCCTCCTCCGCCCAACAAAAAACCAAAACCAAAAAGAACAAGCCGTTTTTGTACACTGTCGCTTTTCTAACGGTTGGCTGCCTACAGCTCTGAGGAAAAATAAAACACGTGTTGTGTATAGGCATTGTGCACAGTGTGGTACGCAGTGAGTATCGCTCATGACCCCCGGATGGTACAAGAGTTAATTGTTTGAGGGCAGCATTACTTGCGGGAAGGGCGTCCACGGGCCAGTAGACGGCTGACTCACGTGATAAATGTAGGCACCTCATTGTTGCGACATGCTGCGTTGTTTTCTCTCCCATTGTTAGAGCTTATCTCTGGTTTGCTCTTTCAGTCTCGTGCTTGGGATTCCTCCTCACACCCATGTTTACAGTAGTAAAATTCCCGTAAGGCCAAGGGGGAAAAGCTTTAAAGTATTCTTCAAGAATAGAGCAAATGAGCTATAAGTGAGTAAGTGAATAATAATGAGCAAATGAGCCACGTGGGAGCTTACGGATGGAAATGCATTAACGGGTTTTAATAGGTTCAAGTACTTAAATGTCTTCGACTGTTTTATACATACATTTTGTTTTTCGTGGCCTGTCCGGAAATTGGGGTTGATTTTTTTTTTTTCAGCTTAGCGATCAGCTGGCGCCATTAGGCCTAATTATGAAATTTATTTATGAATGCTATTCGTGTGTGTGTGTGTGTGTGTGTGTGTGTGTGTGTGTGTGTGTGGTGTGTTCTAGTGTTTGTCGTGTATTCAGTGTCTGTCTACATGAGAATGAGAATTTCGAGTGTGGTTTCGTTTTGCAATTTTAGGGGATAAAGATTTGCAGGAAGAATAAATAAATAGCGATTTCTCAGGGGCGGTCACTCTGATCTCCATGTGCTTGCATCAGCATGAGACAGTGTGTCCTCCCTTGAGAGATGCACTAATATCGCACATTCTGGGTGACAAACTGGTCATTTAAGTCAGGCAAAAGGTGGATGGAAGTGGACTTTCAACAGTGTGTTTATAACTTAACCGGCTTGCCGTCTTCAGTGCTGCTGCTGAGGTTTCAGGCCACATTCACGTCCGTCCAAGGGCACTGACGTGACTGATGACCGGCCGCGGGCTGAGACCCGAAGTTCGACTGATCATGATATCATGGCCATCATTACTGCTGCCTTAGATTGAATAAGATCATATTTCCTATCCCATCTTTGTCTGCTGTTTAAGTATACTTCTGACCAAACACTTTGACCTGATTCGTTGTTCTGTAAGAGGCTAGTATTTGGAGTGGGCACTATGTTGCTAATATCAGTGGCGGCTGTTCTCAGGGGAAACTCGCTGTCTGCATGGGATATGATGACATGAGACAGTGTGTCCTCCCAGATTCAGGGACCGCCCGACGCTGCACTGCACACAAGAATGGGGGCCAGGCACCACAAGATGGTCAGTCAGTTACGCGCAAGACAGCGTCAGCATTGTCAAGCCGGCTGAGTAGTGAACTGTACGTCTGTTTAATACAACACATCTTCCCATGAAACGTAGTTTGGCTTTTAAAAAAAATTGCTTTTATTACTTACAAAGTCGATTGATGGTTGTTTTCTGTCAAAAGCAAGTTGGGTTGCGCCTCTCTTTCGTGATCCTGTTGTAATGATGACAGAGCTACAATGAATTTGCAGCCGGAGTTCCGTCACGGAACCTGTTCTAGTAAGTTGTATACTGCATAACTATAATACCCTTGCGTACAGCGGCCATTTCATTTGGGCTGATATAAATATTGTGAATGTGTTCATCGGCGTTGACGTGACCATTTTCCATGGTTGTGCGCTTTTTATCAGAAATCTGTGTGTGTGTGTGTGTGTGTGTGTGTGTGTGTGTGTGTGTGTGTGTGTAAAGGTAAGCAAAATCCGGAAAGGAACAGGATCTTATGAATAATATCTCCCAACCCTGGGTCGTTTTATCTCTCTTGACCCCGCCGACACGGTTTGCGCCCTGAGTACTATTCCCGGCGACAAGAGCCATAAAGCTGTTGTGCAGTTCCCTCTCCGTGTTTATCTACCCCTTAGTCCCCTCCTTAAGGCACCTACCCCTTGTCACACTCATCACAGACACGGGCAAGACACGTATTTGCTTCCACCACACACCACAGACTGGACGGAGCTAGACCTTGGTTGCCAACGACTGAGAAACCCTCACGATGATTTGAAAGCAGACATTATTATGCACGTTATCTTGAAGGCCTATCATACTGCTGAGAGATCACAGGAACCCTGCTGGCGTCTATTGTTCAAAGCTTTACTGACTGTCAGTGTCGACCATTTTATGTACCTCTTTCCCTCTCGACCGAACTGTCAGAAAAAGTGTTAAAATGGCTTCACACAATGCAACTCTTTGTCACGAGTTCTACTACACACGCGAGCGAATGCGAATTTACATGTTTCTGGATTAAGAGTGTTATTAAAAATCCAAGAACTATGCCATCGAGAGAAAATTATGATGTCTCGTGATCTGATTCATGTTGTCACCATGTGATGGGTGGCTGTTTGGGAGTTTAACGTCCTTTTCCACCACGCATCATAGTGGGTGATATCAAAGACGGTACAGTGCGAAGTCGGTTACCATTAAGGAAAAGTCTTCCCACCAACTTATGTACAGTATACATTTAAGTTTACGTATGAACCGCTTGTAGTTTCACTGAACTGTTTATAAATGCTGTGGTCACGCGTTGATCAGATTGTAAGGATGAACCCCAAATAAGGCATGCTACGTGTACAGTGACTAGTTTTCTCCATAATCAAATTCAAATATATGTACAGTGACTGTATTATTCCAATTTGGGCAATTTGTTTTCAGTGAAGCAGATACATGTATATACACCTCTCTCTCCCCACGCACACGCTTTCAGTTTGAAACATCATGAACACACAGACAGGCTTAACAAGAAGTACCTCAATTAGTATGTATGTTTGTATCCGTGTAATTGTGTCATACGGGCTTGTTAATGTATGTGAGGGATTTATCCCAGCACGTGTATGCCCATGTACGTACATGTCCACAACAAAGATAAACAAGTATCCCCAAAGATCCTCTATACAATAATAGAGGATCTTTGGTATTCCGGCCTTAGTGTAGTCTCTTCTACTCAGTCTCTCCCCACACTCAGTTATAGTCTTGGTTATTCGCGTTACGTTTTCACTTAATGCTCAGAGCACTTTCCTGTTTACAACCCTCTTCGCCTAAAATTTGACAAGTCCTTCAATCCGCCATGTAAATCTTTGTCGGTAGATCTCGCACAATGTCGCAGGTTGTGATAGTTGTCTGCAAACATGTCTCATATTTGCCTCAACCTTCAGGTGTGGCGCCCTCATAAGGGTAATAACTCTTGTCGTCAAGAACTAAGCCGAGTCGGTTGAGGCCCCTCGTAGTCTGATCGTAGTGTAGACTGAGATCGTCCTTAACTAGAGCAAGCTCAAACAAGCTGACCTGTCTTACACAACCACTTCACTCCGACAAGGCGTTGTAAATCATCTTCTCAATATGTCTGTAAATAAATTCCGTGTACAAATGTCCATTTTATCAATAAGTCGAACTGAAACAACCGCACGGAATTTTCGGGTCGGATATCATCGTATACATGCACAGCTTACCAGCTTTTGCGACTTTTAACCTTCAACAATAATTGCCTCAGTTTTCTTAGCAACAGCAGGCCACTAAGGCACAAAATTAATGTCCAGTTAACTCTACCGTTTATCCCCAACCTTAACCCCAGAATCCATCTACTGGGTGGGTTGGGTGTTTAACAGTTTAACGTCCTTTTCCACCACATATGGGTCATACCAAAGACGGGGCAACGAGAAAAGGGCCAGCACAAACATTTGGCCCCAGACGGGAATGGAGTACGCGACCCGAGCACTGGAAGTCCAACACTGCACGGCTCGACTGTCCCGGTTCCCCTGAATCCATGTAAGGAGAAAAATACTAAAAGTCAGGTCAGACCATGGTGACCAGTCGTGAGCCAAAAACTGTCGTTCCTTTAAACACACCCTGACCACTCTCGTCAGTGTTCTGTTGACTGGTTGAGTAACTCAGGGTTGGTTGGCTGGTTGGCTGTTTGGTTGGTGGATTGTTGGTTGGTTTCTCTAGTTTGCAGTCGGCCACAGTTTCCGATATCTTATATTTATTTGAATCGATAAGAGCCAGGTAAGTAATTGCATCCTAATAGCGTGCCGCTGGAGGTAAAAGTGTGTTCAGTTCCAAACCCCTGTGGTTCTTTCAATGGCGCGGGTGCAATGTGACGCCCACCGCACAGATCAAGCTAGGGTAAAACAAATATCTTCAAGTCCTTCTAGAGGAATTCCTACGGTTTTGTTGTTGTTGTTGTTGTTGTTTTATAGATTCCTCGGGATTAAAGAACGCTCCCAGATCGATATGGCGCGTGCGCGCGCGCACACACACACACACACACACACACACACTGTCACACACACACACACACACACACACACACACACACACTGTCACACACACACTGTCACACACACACACACACACACACACACACTGTCACACACACACACACACAGAACGGAGGGGGGGAGGCAGACCTAAAGACACACACGGAGGGAGAGCGACACAGTCATACTCACCATAACGTTGTGAAATGTTGGTCCGAGTAAGTGCCTCACGCGAACAGCAGGACCTTGAGTTAATCCGATTAGTGCTGCTCGCACACTCCTGTCTTGCGTCTCAACCCCCGGGCTGGTGGTCAAAGGATGGGCGTGGTCAGGGCGTGGTTACCTCACCCTCCCACAATCACCCACGTCAACACGTCGGCGCGTGTGGTCTTTGATGACACCTTTGATCAAAGTTAGGTGTTTTCTGTTCTGAAACAATAAACATCGAACGAATATATAAATGGTCTTGAAATTGTTTGTAGGCACGAGTAGATCAGTGTGTGAAGAGAGGCAATCATGGTTTCTCTGATTTCGATTCAGTTTCTTCGGGCAGCTTTTCTCGGTAGGTTTACAAGTCAATTTCTGTTTAATTAACTGTTTAGGCTTTTTTAGTGTTTTGTTTGTTTTCTGTTGTTGTTGTTTTATTTCTTATATAACAAAAAAGCATAGGTTTTTTTTTTTTATTCGCGTTCATACGCCAACCATTTCTTTCTTTAAGATAACAAAGCCTTAAAAGTTCGAATGTTAATTATCCCAAAACAAGTACCATCTCTTATTTCATTATTATTTTAAGTATTTCTTCTCAGTATTTTCTAAACATTTTGTGGTTTTTCATGTTAATAATGTTTCTGTGAATGTTTACAGAAAGCCCTGTCGTCCTAAGTCTCTCGTGTTACTAGTGAAGAAAAAACCATCTGATTATGACATAAGCAATAAACTTTATAAACTTTATTACTGTTGCAAACTATTACTGGTTCATAATCGAAAGAAAAGAAACATGACAACTCAGGAATGAAACAAAGCTACATGTGTATTATTTCCCTCTTACTTTACTTCAACTTTTCCTACGTGTAGTGGCACTGTTCACGTGCGCGCGTGCTTGGTACGAGCCGTGCAAAAGTAGCGGCTGGGGCAAGGAACCGAACTATGACGACATGGAGTGTCACAGTTACTACTACTGTGAGGACTACTGGGGCGAGCTAAAGCACTGCCCGCACGGCTACCAGTTCGACTACCACGAGAAGGAGTGTCTGAAGGACGAGGAGGTGCTATGTAAGTGGCAGATCAGCGAGTCGGACAGCTCCTCCAGCTGGTCGTCATCCAGCTCCTCCTCTAGCTGGTCATCCTCGGGACACGGCTCCAGCCATGGTTTGTACACGACTTCCTTGTAAAGTGTAAATATCCAGTCTGGAACAAAGTTATAATTATTCCTGTTTGTGAAAGACATTTTCCGTGGACATTCCTCGTTATGCTGTTAGACGTAGGTAAGTTCGGACAGTACTATCCACCACCACTCCTCCCAGAAGAGTAGTTTTCCTTGGAAGTGAACATTACATCATTGCAAAAAATGGACCAAGTTCACTTAATGGGATCCTTGAATGCACGGCTGACAAATTGGTGATTACAACTATCCCCATTTTCTGAATGACACAGCGAATGACGGTCTAGGCATAAGTGAACCATTCAGTTTTGTAGGTTTACAATTTAGGTAAGTTTAAATTTTGTCCTGTTTTAGAAACAGGCCGAAGCCGGGCTTCTCACGCCATACTACAGAGCACGTGAAACTCGTGCGCGAATCCACCTCCAACATGAAGTAGCCGCCTGAGTGATGTCCCTTACCCGTGCTGTGCACAAGAGAGCAAGTGATTTTTTCGGGTTCACCCCATACAGTTTTGTTGGGCATCACCTGTGCACGTGTACACCGTGTCAAACGGAGACCTTTTTGTGAGACAGCAGGAGCACGCGTATAGCACTATATACATGGGCACCTTTTTCCGTTGCCACTGATGCGGCTTTAAAAGTTTCGATGATTGCTCTCATCTGAAGCCGTTATTTTAAAACATGAGCATAATGGTATACACGTATTAGCACAAGTCGGTTTGTGGGTGGTAATACGCCCCTTTCAATCGTTCTAACCGACAACTGAAAATCCAAAGCGGTTTTGTTTTTTGGTTTTTTTCGGTGCTATGGCATCTTGGTCAGTTCGGAAAAACGCGTTGCTATGGCGTGGGAACCCGCTGATTGGCGGTGCAACGGTCTGTAGCGGTATAGTACAGGTGTAACAGGCCCAAGTATACCCCTAGGCCGGTTCAACCCCCCTGGGTATAGATCAGCCCAGGCCGGATTCAGAGTACACCCCGGGGTATAGTCTGGGCTAGGGCAGTTTATACGGGGGGATAGTCTGGGCTAGGCCAGTTTATACGGGGGGATAGTCTGGGCTAGGCCAGTTTATACGGGGGGATAGTCTGGGCTAGGCCAGTTTATACAGGGGTATAGTCTGGGCTTGGCCAGTTTATACGGGGATATACTCCAGGTGGGGTGTAATCTGGACTGCTACACCTGGGGAAAAAACAAAACAAAAACGCTAGTCTATTTTGTTTCACCCCGTGGTCCTATTCTCGTCTTGTAAACCAGGTCCACACAGGATAGAGTGTCACGAGGAGCACGGTAAAGAGCCGGACTACCACGCCGAGCACTGCGAGACGTACTACATCTGTGACCATCACCACGGCTTCCTACAACACTGTCCTCATCACCACCAGTTTGACTGGCACAGCAAGGAGTGCAAGGAAGACAAGTACGTCTGGTGCCAGGAACAGCGTTCACAGGTTAGTTGCAACAGCACGGGGGTCAGTGACACATAATGGACGACCTTTTTCAGTTGCTATGCCGCTTCAAACGTTTCGACGACGATTGCTCTCATTTACAGCCGTTATTTTAAAACATGAACATATACACGTCTTTACATTGTAGTCACGTATTAGTACAAGCCGGTTTCTGGTTGGTAAACGGCCTCTTTAAATCGTTCTAACCGACAACTAAAAATCCAAAGCGTTTTTGTTTTTTTTCCGGTCGGGTGCTGTGGCGCCGGTTTCAAGTTGAATTTGGGGGTGGGTGGGTGGGTGGGTGTTTGGGGTTTAACGTCCTTTTCCACCACATAGGGTGATATCAAAGACGGGGGCAACGATGAAAAAGCAACAAATATTTGGCCCCAGCCGGGATCGAACTCACGACCCGAACATTGGAAGTCCAACGCTCTACCATTCGACCACCCCGGCTACCCGTTTTGAATTTGGAAAACTGACACTGTGCTATGGCGTTGGAACCTGCTGACTGACGGTGCTATGGCGTTGGAACCTGCTGACTGACGGTGCAATGAGCGGCATAGCTCCGGGAAAAAAACGGCCGTCCATTTTGTGTCACCCCCGTGAACAGAGAGACTGGTGCAGTGCCGGATGGAGAACCAGATCACACTTGTGTGGTTCTGTTTGACTTTAGCTTACCTTAGTCTCCCGCTGACGGCAGGATGGCTTGCTGGTGCTTGGCTGGGTGGGTTTCTCGACTGATGAACAAAACATGGCACAAACGCTGCCGGGATCAGATGAACAGTTTGCCAGATACAGCTAATGCAATTTCTACTGACCCGAAAACCATACAAACTGTCTGCTAGAATATTCTGGAGAAATCAAAAATGGCGGATTTCTGAGTCAAGATTGGCGTGAAATTGGCATTTTTTTTCGTGCCCAATCAGGAAATCCAGTCACATGCTCATCGCCAATGATGTGGACTCAGTGTATGGAAGCCACACAAAGCATCCTAAGTACAGTTCAGACACGGTTTAGCTGGAACATTTAAAAAAAAAAAATTTAAAAGGTGAAAACATGGAGCAAAGGCATGCACAACTTTATTTGACGGTTTCCCTCAGCCGGCCCATAAGTGGTGGAAAAGGACGTTAGACCCCCAGAACTGACATCCACCGACCCCCCCCCCCCCCTCCCCTCCATCCCTCCCTCGGCTGCCCGGCAACAGTTTCTAACCCGTTTGGTGTAAGGGAGGATAGCCAGTATCCTTTCATGTCACGATATTGTCTCCCTTATTTCATGTTGTCCATTGCTCTTGTGAGAACTGAAGAGTAGTCTTCTTTGAAGAATATACATTCAGTTTGTATTATCATTCATCTGTGTTTTTCATAGTATGAAATATAAACGATTCTCTGTTGAAGTAATCAAATCAAATCAAATTTATGTTTGTTCTTCAGAGTCACAGCGGCCATGGCCATCATGATGAACACAGCAGCAGCGGTCACAGCAGTAAGTTTATCAGGAACTCTGCTTCTTGTTTTTTTGTGTTTTTTTCTGTGTGTGTGTTGTTGTTTTTTTTTTTGGGGGGGGGGGGGAAGGTTGTCTTTTAAATTGTGTTTGTTTGCTTCCTTCCACTTTAACAAGAAAAAAAGCGTAAGAAACCCCAGATATCAATGAAAACAAATGAAATATGTAATTCAAGAAACGCGTTTTGCTTGCTCCAGATGGAAGGGAAAACGTTCACAAAATCGATGATGTCCTTGAAAAAATCTGAAATATTTCTTTGAAGAAGTGTTTGAGTGTTATCAAAACGTTCATGAATCTTATCATTCATATTTTATAATGTCTCCTATGTCTGTCACGAGATCATCATTCCGACTGTGGTTTTGTTCAGGTTACGAGTGTCACGAGGAGCATGGTAAAGAGCCCGACTACCACGCTGAACACTGTGAGACTTATTACGAGTGCGACCATCACCACGGCTCTCTCCAGCACTGCCCCCATCACTACCAGTTTGACTGGCACCTCAAGGAATGTCTGGAGGACAAATACGTGTACTGCCAGGACCAGCGCTCCAAGTACCACCACGGCCACTCAGACGTCCACCATGTGAGTCACAGTTAGTGACGTCACGGTCTCACATCACGGTCTCGCGAGACTTGGGTTGGAAAAAATTAAAAAGCGGCGAGTAGCACCCCACAAATTAATGCGGTGTTCGGTTATGTGTACACAATTGCGAGTGATTAAACTTCACGGTGAAAATCATTTCTTGGTTTCTTCATATGTCTGAATGCGTGAAAGCGCGATGGAATTAAATGTGCACGTATTCCTTCTGTAATTTGTCTCGCAAAAGGTGGATGGGTGGTTCGTTTGGAGTCCATCGTCTTTTGTCTGCCACGAAGGCAATTTCAATGACGGTGGATCCGAAATAGGTCTATACAACAATGATGGAGGACTTAAGCCGAACCAGCACGTGTTTTCTGGTGTACTGCACAGGTTAGAGACAGTTCAGAAGCGACCTCCGCGCACCTCACGGCCGAGTCGGATATTTCGGTTTCGTTCGTAATCTTTACCCTGTCGGGACTTGAACCCAGACACGTGGCTTTATTGTCGAGAATAGGACGTTCAGAGCCTTGGGTTATATTGACCTTCCGACAAAAAAAAAAAAAAAGAAAGAAAAGAACCAGATCTTCAGTGTGAAGTATGTCACATTTTTCTGCACACACAGTAGCACGTACGGCCAATATCACACATACAATTCCCATTCCACTAAGTCAAATTTTACGTTTTCAGCACATCAGGTTTCACAGTTTCATTTTCACTCTGTGTCAAATTTCGCGTTCTCATTTTCACTTTATGTTAGACTTCGCGTTTTCATTTTCACTTTATGTCAGATTTGGAGTTCACTTTCTGTCAGATTTAGCGTTTTCATTTTCACTTTATGCCAGATTTGGCGTTTTCAGTGATCGTCAGTTGTTGACGTGACTTTTCCGTGTTTCTGTATGCCAGGAAGAGGAGCACCACGACAGCTCCAGTTCTGGGTTAGATTGGCTCTACATGATGTCGCTACAGAACAGCCTCAGCTCCTCCTCAGGGTCTAGTGGTGGAGGTGGCGGTGGGAATGGTGGAGGCGGTAACGGTGGGCTGGGTAATGCGGCTCTCCTGGCAGCGCTGGGTGGATTTGGCGGACTGGGCGGTCTGCTGGCTCTACAAGGTAACGCTCTACAAGGCAACGCTCTACAGGGCAACGGACTACAGGGCAACGCTCTACAGGGCAACGGACTACAGGGCAACGCTCTACAGGTGAGTGTCACTTAACGACTTACACATGCACGTTCTGGTGGATTCAAGTCAAAACCAAAGCTTGTTTATTGTTCTAGGGCAGTTGGGAGTGAACCACTTAAAACTTGAAAAGGGGGAGGGGAGGGGAGGGCAGGTCTCGTACAGAAACCATGTGTAATTTAAAATCATATACACGCCTCTGCCCAGCCCGGCCAGCTGCCACTCCAACCAGGCGGTTTCCAGCCTAACCAGGGTTTGAACCCACAGTTCAACCCCAACATCAACGTGGCGGCACCAAACGTCAACCAGTTCCAGCTGGCTGGGGCGGCGGGTTTGAATCCCGGCATTAACCAGGGACAGGCTGCCTTCTTCCCACAGGCCGGCAGGGACAGCGGGCCTCCCATTGGACGATCAGCTGGCAATGTTGACGTCGACCAGACTCAGGTAATGACGACGCTTTTGGGCAGGACATTTGCATTACGTGTTTCTGTTAGCGGTCATCATGAACCTTCGGTAATGAAGCTTGTAAACGCACCGCGTGGTCTCGTATCCTCGCCCATCGTATTCCGCTGACGTCTTCCTCTTCTGCAGTAACACGTCCTTTTAACCATCCAATCCCCCCCCCCCCTTTTTCCTCCGAAGTTTCCCGACCCAGCCCCTTCCGGGTCGACTTAACCTCCTCCCCCGTTTCAGCCGCGCCGTGTTTCGTTTCCTCAATGTTCTCTTCATGTGTGTGGGTGTCGATTTTATTCCTTTGTCTTGATTTTCAAGAAAATGTCAGGAAAAAAATCTAATTTGAAAGGCCGTGATGCTGTATTCCGGACGGATTCTAATTTACGCAGACTTTGAAATCCCTGAAACGTCTCCGAGTTCAATGTTTTAGTTGCTGGTAAACCCGATATACGAGTATTCTTCACTTGCCTTTGCATAAGTATATTGAGAAGCAGCCAGAGAACTGATCGCGAGTTTGTCTGTGTGTGGTACTAGCAGACAATCCTGGTGAACCAGGAGGGCAAGGTGCTGACTCCGCTGGACCAACAGGATGAGCAGGGCCGGAGTCTCTTCCGGGATCAGGACGGCAATGTTGTGGCCCGAGAACCTCAAGTCACGCAGCCCGTGGACACGCCACAGCCAGACACTCAGCCTGACGCGCAACCGCTCCCCGTGGGTCAGTCTCCAGCTTTCATCCCGCCGCCCCCGGCTCCAGTCGCCTCGGTTCAGGGGCCACAACCTCAAGTCCCTGGTGGTGGTAGTAGTGTGAATGTGGTCCCTCCTCAGACACAGCCGGTAGTTGTCGTTCCTGCTCCTGACCCTGCAAACCCTCCACAAGCTCCCCCTCCCAACACCATACTGCTCAACAGCGCCCAGTCCCTGCCGCGTGCATCCCCAGCACAAGCACCAATTCCCAGGCCTGCCGACGGACAAGCGGCCAACACGGTGCAAGCAACCACCCCGACGTGGTGGCTGCTGGGAACGCAGGCAACTGCACGTGACACCCGCGTGGCTGTCGCCCCTCAGCCCGACCAGGAGTGGCCTGGAGTTTGGGTTCCCGACAGCTCTACTGGTCAATGGCTTCTCGACGATTCTGAAGGCACCTGGGTGGTCAGAAACTCGGTGGATACAGACGTCGAGTAGAACTTTAAACAGCTCAAGTGCTGTTTGCCGGGTGCAGCTTGTATTTCGAACGATGGTTCTTGTGATGGTGTTGGATGAATAAGTTGGAAGAAAGATATTGACAATCTACTGAATAAAGTTTAGATTGCGTTTTCCTCTAGATTGTTTTTCTCTGTCGGAAAGCAATGCAGGTTTCATCATGAACATTTGTGCACACTGATGTGAGTGTGTCATTGTGTGTGTGTGTGTGTGGGGTGTGTGTGTGTGTGTGTGTGTGTGTGTGTGTGTGTGTGTGTGTGTGTGTGTGTACACTGTCAATGAACTAACTAAACATTACGTTTAAAACGAACTGGTGTGCCCCCTCTCTCTCTCTCTCTCTCTCTCTCTCTCTCTCTTTCACACACACACACACACACACACACACACACACACACACACACACACACACACACACACACACACGGCAGGTATCAAAACTGACTACTTGACGTCAACTGCCTCTACCGTTCTAAAATAAAGTTTCATTGATTCATTGATTCTCTCTCTCTCTCTCTCTCTCTGCGCGGGCAACACGTAAGAAGAATCTGTGTACGTGTATACCAAAGCAAAGTGATCCACATTCATGAACAAACATCCTTCCCGTGTGTAATCTTTAATGGACGGGTGACAGGTGTGGGGTTACGGTCACGATTATTGTATTTCACGTGCAAAACCTGATCTTCAGCGGTGACAGATTAAAAGTCCTGTGTTAAAGTGTATCTGTGGAACTGACTCCAGCTGAGATACAGAGGATCCCCGTATATAATGTATTTGCGTCCGTTGCGATTAGCAAATACCACCGGGAATTCGAAGGACAAGAGATCACACACACACACACACACACACACACACACACACACACACACACACACACACACACACACACACACACACACACACGATCAGCCGGGAAACAACAGCAGCTTTGATAATAAACTTTCCACGAAAACTTTCTTATTTTCTCCAGAGAGCCAAACAAAACAGAATAGAACAACAAGTCAAAACAACAACTGTGCTAAACACCTTAACAAAATTTTAAAAGCACGAAAACTCGAAATTATTCATGGACATGCACAGGTTAATTTCGTTCGCAGTAAGGAGAAAACATGAAGAATTTCAAGTGTAACTATTCCATAACTGAACAACACAGGGGTTTTCTCATACATTGTCCATTTGACAACAAACCGCCCACTGGTAACCTCCGGTTGAAGAATTATTCTTAACAACTCCTCACGCCGCTGTTACATGTACCTCCTTAACACCGCGTCCTACATACGTTAAGGTCAGTGCAGTTTTGCGGTGACCCACTTTCTCTGATTCCTTTGGTCGGTCACTGTCGCTCTCGTCAGTGGGTGTTGCTGTTGTTGTTTGGTTCACTTTTTGTTCTTTGGTTTGTTTTTGGTTGTTGGTTTGATTGTTTTGTTGTTTGTTCTGAATTTTTGTTTGTTATTTCCTTGTTTATTTACAGCCAAGTATGTCTCATCACTCCTGTAATTTCGATTCAGACAATCACTCCAAATGTGGCATCTCGAGTATCATACATTATTTTTACCCAAGACCTCAAACAGGACCATCCTCTATCTCCAGCCGTCTCTTTCCACGCCCCTTCCGCCCCGTACTTTGCCTCGTTTGGAGACTGACAAGTATTGTCGCTTACTGTAAATCATTCGTCTCTAGCTGTATGCGAAGTCGTTGCCTTAGTCATCAAGAATGTAGGTGCACAAGAATGTAGGTGCAGCGAAAAAGGTGTGTGTGTGTGTATGTGTGTGTGTGTGTGTGTGTGTGTGTGTGTGTGTGTGTGTGTGTGTGTGTGTGTGTGTGTGTGTGTGTGTGTGTGTGTGTGTGTGTTAGAGCCGGAGAAAGAGAAAATCTTTCCTGTGGAAACAATATTTGACACCTGACTTTTGCTGTGCGGTGGGTGAACTCTGAGCCGGAGAGAGAGAAAATCTTTCCTGTGGAAACAATATTTCACACCTGACTTTTGCTGTGCGGTGGGTGAACTCTGAAAGTGACCAGCTGAAAAACAAAAATTCTAGGCTGAAGATAAATCAAACGAAATATGGACTCTCTGTTGTTTAAAAGAAAGAGGAGCGATTCCACGCAGACCACAGTGGACTGGAAAACACACAAAATTGTTGGCAGGGGGCAGGCTTAAACTAAATAACTGCTTTTCCGTGACAGAACAGAGCACTGACTTCGAAACAAGTATGTGAACTTTCATGAACTAACAGATCAGGTAAAACGAATGTCGTCTGAGAGTGGTCGTGGCTCATGCGGAGAACACACTACTGACTCCTGTATTATGTTGCTGAAAGTTCTACACATCTAGTGAATCTGACTGAAGGTTGTGTGCTGTACACGCTGAAATTTTACACCTGTAATGTCACAGATGCAGGCAAGACAATGTGGAACAGACCGACGAGGCAACCAAAAACAATCACGTTTCACGATTTATTCATAATCTCAGCAAGATAATCAAACACAGATCTTGAGTATGCAATTAAGAGCACATAGTGGGTCTAAGGCAGACCCCGATCGAAAGCATATATATAAGAGCACACAAGGGTAGACCTCTATAAATACTTGATCAAAAGGATTGGGCCTGAGTTATGTACATGCAAGACTTTTTGTGTTCGTCCGTATTGCTTGACCTACTACTCATGTAGTAACCAGAACGTTTTCATCAACTATATGTGTAAATCTCTACAGGGGCATACATGAAACATGTCAAAGAAGACTAGGGCCTAGGGCTTAAAACAAAGTTTTCAAAACAAAAACGTTCTTTTTGCCTGATCATCAATACTACTGTAAGTAACGGCCTACGTTTATTTTTTTCTTAAATGTGTCTGTGTATCTTGTTGTTGTTGTTTTTGGTGTAAATATATATAAATATATAAATATATATGCAGGTATTTCCTTTGCTCCGAGTCCAGAGCTCTTTTCAAAAACAAAAAAGTAAAAGACAGTGTAGTTTTGTCAGTAATTCCTATATTCCGATTTATTTTTCAGCATCTGTCACGGTACCCATGCAGTATTGTTACCGCAATGTCCATTACCATGCACCGTACTTCGTGACGTCACTTGCCGGCCCTTATCCAGACTCCCTGACCAGGATAAACGGGGATTACCCACGCTGCCGCCGTCAGAGGTGCTCTAACAGCCTGACCACCTCGGCCCGAACCGTTTGCAGGCTGAGGCTGACTCAAACCGTTAGTCTGTCCCTGTTGTCTGACGTTTGGCCTCGCTTGTCCGAAATTAGGTCCTGTCTGTCCTTGTCCAAAGTTACGTCCCGCCTGTCCTAGGTTTCCAGTGTTACGTCCTGTCTGCCCCTGTTGCCTAAGTATACGTCCCGTCTGTCCTTGGTTTTGTGCGTTACGTCCCGTCTGTCCCCGTTGCCCAAGGATACGTCCCATCTGTTCCTGTTGCCCAAGGATACGTCCTGATTGTCCTTGGTTTCCAAGGATACGTCCCATCTGTTCCTGTTGCCCAAGGATACGTCCTGATTGTCCTTGGTTTTCTTCGTTACGTCCTGTCTGTCCCTGTTGCCCAAAGTTACGTCCTGTCTGTCCATTCTGCCCTGAGTTCCATGCTTTCTGTGGATGTTGCCGCAAGTTACGTCCTGTTTGTTCTGTCTGTCCTGTGTTACGTCTAGGCTGGTTCCTTGTCTGCCAGGTTCCGTCCAGAAATGGAGCTCCTACTGCGGGCACTGCATTCTGCAACACGAGCCGTTCTACAGCAGACAGACCAGCAAAGAAGGAGTTAGTGTTGACACTGCCCGAAACATCACCGTCTGCCAGTGGGACGCCTTTTCTCCTTGACTGCGCACCTTGATCTTGCAAGCTTGGCTGGGACCATACCCGACCGTCTGCATGGGGAAGTGGGTTCTGTTGTACTCTGCTTGCTGCTAATGGGGAACTTCTCTGCTGTGGCCATGCCCCTGACCGGAGTATCTGACTCCAGAGCCATCCAGCGTATGACGGATACACCACCCAAAGAGGTGTTGGGGTTACAGTTGGAGTTGGTCCAGTGTCTCCTGCAGCCCGGCGGTCACGGTGTATTTTGTAGTGTTGGTGAACATCGGTTTCATCTTGGTGCGTCTTGGCAAAAGGGATGTACTCATAGGGGCGAGATACAGTGTCCTTGGCCCCCGACAAGCCTGGCCCGAGAGTGGATAAAACACCAACAGCTCCTTCATTTTCATTAACTTCTCCTTGGCCTGTCACAGAAATCAAGCCCTTTAGCATTTGCCATAATGCATCATTACAGAGTATCAAACTATCGAACGCCTATACGTTGCCTAAATTTCAGTTGGATCGTGTTTTAATCATATTTCTCGTTCTAATCCAAAACATTCAAAAAAGCGAGTTATTACGAATCAGTTAACATGATAACGCAAGGACTGTCCAGTGTACTACTACTATCAAGTCCTTTTGCGTTTGTGTGGCTCCTTCCCTCGTAAGGTCTTGGTGAATCATCGGTCTACCGATCATGGTCGTGTGCTGAATAGTAGATGTTTGAAAGGTGTCGGATACTGTGTGACAAGTTAGTCGTGACCGGGAGCCCTCAAAATGTGCAATGCGAGTACTGATACACTTTCTCCATAAGTACCGTGGAAACCATCAGCTCCAGGAAAACCGAATGGCGCCAGGTGTTGAAGCATTGGCAGCAGACCCACATCAGGGTTGTGGACTTCGTCTTCGTCAGGTTCAGAGGTTTTCTGGCGATAGACAGCAAAGTCCACTTGCAACAATCCGTAACCAGTAATGTAGTAGCGTTGATGGTCCATCGTCATTCCACACTTGCCTAGCGGTTTCTTAACAGGCGCGTAGGAAGATGCTGAGAGAAAGGGGGGCCCACTAAGTCGGGTGAGCCATACGGCCGGGGTGAAGAAGGGTGTGTGTGTGTGTGTGTGTGTGTGTGTGTGTGTGTGTGTGTGTGTGTGTGTTGACTGCCAAGGATTTTGTCCTGCGACAGCAGAGCAGGGGGCCCCCACCATTGGTGGGCCCCCTCTCCTCTTATCAAAAGCAAGCAAAGATATTCGGGCCCCCCCCCCCCCTTCTAAAAATCGAACGGGGGCCCTGGGGGCCCAGGCCCCCGTGGTTCCTACGCCCCTGGTGTGTGTGTGTGTGTGTGTGTGTGTGTGTGTGTGCCACACCTACAGCTACAAAAGCTGAAAGGAGAAATCATCAGCCAAGCGTATCGGTTTCTTTTTTCGCAGGCCGAAATTTAAATCCATATCACTTCACACTGCAATGCCGAGAATGTTGGCACACGGCAGGCTTACCTGGTAGGTGTCCCCTTCCCATACCTCACATCTTACACACACAGTCATCCCCCCCCCCCTCACCCCACCTCCCCCTCCGCCAGCATTCTACCATCACCCAGTCCTGCCCTCAAACCGACCCCACTCCCCCCCCCCCGCCCCCCTTCAACCCACCTTTCCCAGTGTACCCATTACACCAAAACTCAGTTGTTCTCTCGCTGTCGTTTGAGCGTACAACATCACAGGAAACACTAATCGTCAACCTTTTTGAGGTTGTGCTTGTGATCACGGTTGGATACCTGCATCAACTGTAGCGACAAAAAACTGCCTGTGGGCAGTACGGAGTTTTGTATTACTGAGAAAGACACTCAACTGACATTCACGAGCTTATTCGGAGAAAACTAAGAAGTCGTAAAACGCACTCGAAGAAAACTGAAACGTTTCTAGTATGATTTCAGGACAGGTCTAGTAGACTGTTGTGAAATTTCTAACCTAACGTACAGATTTTGCGTAAGAACTGGTAAGTCAAAGAGAACGAGTTTTAGTGAACGAAACTGCATGAACTCATCAGCACATTTGCTACCGCGCACGCGTACCCCACGATTTTGACTCTTTTTGTGTTGGCCCTGTATGCGAAAATCCAGCCAGATTTAACGGTTCTTTGACGGCTCTTACTGCAGCAAACATGAGTATAAATGAGTTAACATCCCGAAACAGTTACATTCACAATCAATCGACAGCTTATGCCGGTTCGTGATCGGCCCGGTGTCAGTGACCAGTAATGGCATGTAAACAATTGAAGCCAATCACAGCCGGCTGTTACACAATTTCTGGCGTGCACATTTAGATGGCTTTGTGGCCGGTTACTTTGCTTGTTGTGCTGATGCTACATAAAGACTATTCCTTACCTGCAGGAGACCTTTACTACGCTGTCGCTGATCTCCTAGCGGACAGCGAAGCTGCTGAACGTGAACCTGGATCTCCGGTGGACAGTTGCTGCGAAAGTTGGACGCCCCATCCCGACAGTCACACACAGTCTGGTACCGCCAGGTCAGCAAGCCGTGACGAGGGTCCAGAGATACACCCTCTCTGCTACTGAAAGCCGCTAGTGGGTTCTGTGCAATGGTTGGGATGACGAGCAGCAAACCTACACAAACAATACCTGTCAGAGTCAGAACAGGGAGGTGGTCACTGGCGCTGTTCCCGCCAGCGCTCGATGTGGTTACCCACTGATTCTCTTGCAGCATTGCGATGGATCTGCTCATCAGCTTGAAGATTTAGTGAAGGCGTTCAAGCCCAAGTTCAAACCACCTTATTATATCTACAACTGAGGAGACAAATCGTCGTCGGTAGGAAGGGTTTAAAATAAAAGCAGAGATAAAATGAATAAATCTATGATGAAATTGTAAATTGTAAGTGATCATACTAGCCGGACGGTGAGAACTTGAATAGATAAAAAAAAAAAAAAAGGTCATCACTGAAGAATTACCAAACTGACCTGCAATGTTAAAATGCTTTGCAGTCCTCATTGACAGGCGATTGAGCCTATGAAACATTTTTTTCATGCAGAAAAATCAGTTTCGGCAGAAAACGGTTGA